>JAXIVD010001602.1:7500-72500 GCA_036785275.1 Cancer borealis
CAAGTGAGGCTGGAACAGTGCCTCAGGAGCCTCAAACCTTTCCCCACCAACCTGCAACACACAACATTATAACATTACTATCTGTGGCCCCACCAACCTGCAACACACAACATCATCACATTACTATCTGTGGCCCCACCAACCTGCAACACACAACATTATCACATTACTACCTGTGGCCCCACCAACCTGCAACACACAACATTATCACATTACTACCTGTGGCCCCACCAACCTGCAACACACAACATTATCACATTACTATCTGTGGCCCCACCAACCTGCAACACACAACATTATCACAACCTTTACCTGTCTGTCCAATAATCACCAAGCCTTCTGAGTTCACATGTTAAACTATCGTTACCACAACAATGATGAACAAGGTCATTAAAATCATGACCCCATTACTTATAAAACACAAGAGGAAGAAGGCACCGTTTAAAAAGTCAAATCATTGGTCAGAGTGAAAACTTTGACCTCTGACTGGTGCACACTACTATTCATGTACCATACAGATCTTGGTGATCATAAGTGTTGACAATAACTTAACTGACCACAAATAATACTTCAAAATGTGTCAAGGTGTAAAGTCAACATCAGTTCCTTGAAAATCAGAATGCAATGCAACCCTGAGTTATATTTTTGTCCCTTAAAGCAGCAAATACAACAATGGTAATAACAATAATGATCTATCTATCTATCAACCAGGCTGTTATCCCCCTAAAGAAGGTAACCAAGACAAAGCACACATACATACATACATACATATACACTCCTTTCACTTAGGAGGAAGAACAGTGAAGACAGTGTATATGAGTGAAATTGTGGATCCTATAGTCTTCCAAATCTTAACATAGATTCCTGGTAGGGCAGAATCCAGTATTCCCATGGGTCCAACGCTGCCAATTTTTGTTAAAGTATTTTATATGCCTTTTACTTATGTACATCAAGTTCTAACTGGCTAGTTCACGTAGACAGGCAGCGTTGGACCCATGGGAATACTGGATTCTGCCCCACCAGGAATCTATGTTAAGGTTTGGAAGACTATAGAAGGAGAGGAAGGCCAGTTGTAAGGTGGAAGGATAGGGTGAAGGAGTACATGCATAATTCTTGATCATTATGCCTGAAAATCCCTATAGTCATTCCTTAACATCCGTGTGGGTAATGGAATAGAAATATCTGTGAATGTTAAAAATCTACAAATATGTGCTGCCCCTTAATTAATACTGCTAGACCCCATATTCCTTTATATAAATAAAGAAAATATCTCTCTGTATCTTTAAAAACATTATAATTGGTACAAAAGCAATAGAAGAGGTTAAAACTATTACAGTTACAGTACTGACACAAGAAAACACACGAACACCCAAAATCATTACGTGAATGTGATTGATTGAATCCATAAATGTTAAGCCAGTGAATGTTGCAGGATAACTGTATACTAATTTTCATAAGTTCCATTCAAATGTTCACTAACCTAACATTCCCCCTTAGGACTACTTGACTGAAATAATGTTTTTTTTTAAATAACTCAAAAAGTATGAGGATTACATACATATTATAGAATAGTATAGAAAGAGCAGGAGATGTTCATTCTTTTGAGATATAGTGGGATGGAATTGGAATGTAACTATAGATGGAGAAAATTACACAGTTAAATTTTTTGTCCAAAAGTACGGGAAGATAATATCATCAACAGATAGACGTTATGAAGCTCCATAATTTTGTTGTTATTCATTTTTCCTGCAGGACAATGGTTCAATATAATGAATATAAGAACAGGAATAAATAGAGACTCTTGTTGTGACCATCACCTGGGACGATGGCTCCTAACTTTTCCTTTGCCTTGCACTCCTAGGAAATGTTGGATTAATTCTGGCACGCCCATGAAAATGATATTTGAAGATGAAAAAGTTGAATTTCTAATGAATTATCTTTAATTGAACCAAATAGAGTACTGTAGGTGAACAAACTGAACTATATAGAAGAAAAAAAAAATTGACTGCGTAAAATACAAATGTAAAATAAGTAATCAAAAAAATATTTTAACTGTAAAATCAAACCCAGTTGTGAACATGTATCAATGATTTCTTTGTTCCTGTTTCTCACTCATGACTTCAACAAAACATTGAACAAACTGTATCTAAATCTATATATGAAGAATAAAGTTTTCAGTGTGTAATGTGAAGAATAAAGTTATTTTCAAGAGTAAGATAATGATTTTGATCCTGAAAAGCAATTTCAATAAAGTATTTACTTTCCCTTTTTGTGGTACCAATGAAATATAATGTGGCACTCCTTTGAGGTGCGGCACCACAGGTTGTGTTGGTGTGCATCTCACCACATGGATTGGACTACTTAGTGTGCACCACAACACTCCTTTACCCTTCACAGTGCATCACGTCATGGTCTACACACCATAGGAGTCCTGAGATCAATCCCTAAGGTACACACCTGATATATATATATATATATATATATATATATATATATATATATATATATATATATATATATATATATATATATATATATATATATATATATATTGAAATTCTTAACTGTCTGAAACTAAATGAATCTTTGAGTCCTACACAATAATATACAAGTTTTTGTCATGAAGGTGAGCATTATACATCCATCTATCTATAGCCATCCAGTATCTCCTTAATGTGGGAAAGCCAATACAAGGCATTTAGGGTTCAATTCAAGGAGATATTACTCTAACCTCCCCCTGTGTGATGACTTTTTGTAGGAGAGAATACAGAGGAGGGGCTTCCCAGACCTCTCACTTTGTCCATGGCAATCTTGTTGTTGTTTGTGGTGCAAAAATCTAGATTGAAGTTATGCCAACACAATGACCAATGACACCAAGATGCATGTAAGCACCACCTCTCCTAGCTATATGTTCAATGATTCTCGGTAAGGAGTGAAGGCACACTAAGGGCCGCTGTCTTGCTGCTTCAAGGGAAGCTCAGAGCCTTCACATTCATCACTCATGGTACAGATATTTTACTCATCATTTTCAATCCATACACTTCAATTCTTTTATCATCAATCTTCTTTTAATATCCACACTGATCTTCAATGAAAATAAACAAAATCAATGAAACACTCTTCATTCAGGCAGTAAGTGAAAAAAGGACTCATCTTACAAGTGAACTTCCTGTGTCAGTTCCAAAGGTAACAACAATAATAAGAAGTCACCAAGGAGGTGATGACAGTGACGTACCTTAATAACACGGCCATCAGGCAGCTGATAGTTCTCAACAAGGACGGTGGTTTCTGTGGACAGCTTCTGCTCCTGTTCAATGTTGTAGCCCACGTAACACAGCTTTTCCTTCATCATCCTCACGGTCTCAAAGTCAGCCGAGTGGTTGAATGCATATCCCCTCAGGAGCAGCAGCTTGATCATGTACACGGTGATGTCTCGGCCAGCTATGTCCAGTCTCCTGTAACGGTGTGAAGGTGTCAAGATGGAAGGTAAAGAAAAGGCATCTAGTATATTTTTGTGTCCTTTCCCCAATGAGTGTGAGACAACTAGTGCACAACATGTAGAATAGTAACAACACTTGGCTTCTAATCATCTAATACTTAATGACCCAGAGTTCATCATTAATTCATTAATTCAAACCTTCCTCATCCTAATGCAGTATAATTTTGTTCACACCTCTGAAAATAAGGAGTGAGCAAGGAGACCTGATTACAGTGTACACAGCTTTGAAGGACATGCAACAAGTAGATAGAGAAGATTGGTTTGTATGGAAGAGCAGTGCACCCGCCTAAACACTGGGCATCAGGTGAGT
Organism: Cancer borealis; assembly: GCA_036785275.1. NCBI lineage: Eukaryota > Metazoa > Arthropoda > Malacostraca > Decapoda > Cancridae > Cancer > Cancer borealis. The sequence goes on from JAXIVD010001602.1 coordinate 11,310, forward strand.
CACATAAACAGTGCCGAGGGAGGGAGTCATTCACAACAGTCTCAGGGTTCACTCCTCCCACTTCACATTGAACACTTGCCTCTCTCCCTCCCTACACCTGATATGTTCTGAGGGTCACACCAGATGAGCGACATCTTCCACAGGTTGTTAAAACTGTGCCATGCCTCAAACAAATCAATAAATCAATAAGTGAATCAATGAGTGAATAATCATTAGTTGTGTTAGGGCTGTACACCTGGTGTCCTGGAACCCACCTGATCTGTGGCAGCGTGAATCCCTCGTACACAGGACAGATGTGTGTGACGCCGTCCCCAGAGTCCACCACCACCCCAGACTGCAGGCCCTGGGCATACAGGGTGAGCACGGCCTGGATGGCCACAAAGGCACCCGCAAACTCATACTTCTCAAACATCATCTGTAACCATACATCAAACTTACTCATCCTCATCTTAATAACACTCACTCACACTAATAGTTATCACTACTTGCATCCTAATCATTAATGAGTTATTACTAAGACTTTTATGAAAATGAAAATAAATTAAATCAACAGAGAAAGTGTTTTAGATATGATTCGGAAGAAAATGAACCTGGATGCAACACAGCTTGGTTTTGTTCCCAGTTTGGGCACAACTGACACAACACTCATAACTCCCACACATGTATGTGTGTGTGTGTGAGCCCAAGTTAACAGACCAATGGATCGTTCCTCTACACTCTCTATAAACAACACGGTGTCTGCTGCAAACAAACATGCCACCACTGCCCACCATATTCCATTCATTTTTAGTCTTGTACCTACATTGCCAACTTTAGCTTTCATTTCTCTCATCCATCCATCCATGAAGCTATTAAACAGCCATGGTGATATCACACATCCTTGTCTCAACCTGACTCCTACTTAGGTACAGCAAAACTTTCACTCAGCTCCTATTGTAGTGTTGTAAGTGGCAGTGTAACCCAACCCTTACAAGTTGACCCCTTCTGTCCTCACCTCACCTGTCAAGGAACCCATTTTCAACAAGAGGTGTTTGCTTGGGTTCCCGCTTATATTAATTCCTTGGTACATACCTATTAACATTCCCGAGTGTATTCAAAGTCTTCAGAAGGAAGCAGTGCAGATAACGTTCTTTGACTTGGACAACGGGAAGGGAATTACTTCATCAATTGAAGTGGAAGGGAGACACATGCAACACACACCCATGCACTGTTACCCCTTACCACCTCTTCAAGACACTGGCGGCATCCTCACTACAACCCTTACACCCACACCAAAACACTGTGCATCCACCCTCACACACACACACACACACACATACACTTGCCTCCCTATAAAATGTCTTAACTCCTCCCAACAACTATCCTTCAGTACCATAAAATTTCAGAACATTCCATAGCTTCCCTGTCAACTCTTATCATATACTTTTTCTAGATCCATAAAGGCTGCAAACACTTTTTCATCCTTCCCTAAGTACTCCTCTACCATCATTTTAATTGTAAATATCTGATCTACACATCCTTTTCCCTTCCTAAATCCTCCCTGCTCCTCGCTAACCTTCCCTTCAGTTACTTCCAGCAATACCTCCGTCAGGACTCTCCCAAAACACTTTTCCTGTCACACTAAGCAAACTTATCCCTCTACAATTATTACACTCATCTTTACAACCTTTACTTTTATACAAAGGCACTATAGGTAATTGTCTTCTTCCACTTATCTCCTACTTGTGTCTCCATGCAAGGTCACATATATCAAACACATCTATAATAGCATAATTCCTTTTTGCGAATCCATATAGCGTTGGGCAAATTTTGGGATATTTTACCCATTCACGCATTTGAAAATTTCATGCACGATGAAGTAATGTTGCAGAAAGGACATTGTCTGAAAGCAAGGGTGGAAGGTGTGAATATTACAGCTGAAGAACTAGTAAAAACACCAATCCCATCGTGCAAGATCAATACAAAACTTGGCTCATGTTTACCTCCAGCATCCTCTCCCTGTTTTTAATGGGGTTCATGGGAGGTTCAGTGAGCATAATCTTACACTCCCTTGGATCCAAGTTCATCTTCTCAGGGCCAAAGGTGTAGTCCCATACGTGACACATGTCATCCCAGTTCTTGACGATGCCATTCTCCATGGGGTATGTCACCTCCAGCATGGAACGCAGCTTGCTGGCCTCGTCCCCCACCATTAGATCCTGTTGGAGTGGGACACATCAACCTAAATTCATCACAGTCATCCAACAAGCACAGAAGTTCATGCAAACACTGACTAGCTGATGGAAATACAAGTATTTTGTTTCCTAAATAAACAAATGAATACTTAAATACCTGGTAATTAACCAAATAATGTAATCTACTACTTGTCATAAGCAAAAACATTCATTTGTATAAAAGTGCTGGATGATTGTCTCCTGGCAGAAAAAGGTGCGGCAAAACAATATGAAAGAACACCAAGGAGGACTCAAAACATGCATCTATCATTAAATTGATCACAGACACCTTCTGAACGAGACTAATACATTCTATCTATCTAGCTATAGTTTCTGACGTCTCATTCCCTCTGGAAACGTCTCCCAAGAGGATAGCCTTGGCAGAAGAGCCTCCACCTCTCCCTATCCACACACTCCCTCCTTGCTAGTTCAATCCCTCCCTCTCTATCAACAACTGTTTCATGCATGTACGCCTTCACCCTATCCTTCCATCTTATAACTGGCCTTCCTCTCCTCCTAGGACACTCACTTTCACTCACATACACTTTCTTCATAAACTCTTCATTCTTCTTTCTCTCCATATGACCAAACCACCTCAAAGTATTTTTTTTCATCCATTCCACTACACCACACTTCACTCCATGTACACAAGGTCCCATGCCACACCTTTCATTGCTCTCACCCACCCATCTTGTCACGCCACATGCTCCTCTCAGGTAACTTATTTCCACACCACACACTCTTGACTGCTGTGAACTATTCCATGTCCAAGTCTGTGATCCATACGTCAGTGTTGGCAGGAGAATACTGTTACTCTTTTTCCTTGATAGACACATTCCTTTCTCTCATAATCCTTGCAAGTGGTCATATGACACACCTGCCTTACACAGTTCTAGCTCATATTTCTCATAATCTCTCACTCTAATCCATGAAAATCCAGAACAAAATTTCTTCATTACTATTATCAATATTAGTTCAGTTCTAAGAAAATGATTGCAAGTCTTATTTTCTATTGATAATAAATGTAGTAATGGGGAGTCAACACAAGACTATCTAGTCATAATCAAGAGATTCAGGACAACTGTGATCAATGGAGTCAAGATGATATAAACTTTGGACAAAAATATACGAAAGGTTTGCACACTAAGCACCCGCATCAATACAATCAAAACAAACAAATAATGAATAAACAGAGAAAATAATAAAACAAATATCAAATGACAATAATAATAAAGAGGAATAATAATAATGAAAAAAAAATATATATATATACACAGTATGTGAAAACCATACAAAATTAATATGAATTAATCCCAAGACTGGAAATCCAAATGCCATACAGCAAGTCTAGCTAAGGAGTGTGTGCATTGTAAACATGACTTGAGAGGGAATGTGTCCTGAGAGGAAGAGTAGTGATCTGTTTATCGGATCCTCCACCAGACAAGACTAGACAGTGTGTGGGTATCATAACTAAGATGAATACACACTTATCTATCAAGGAACGTGAAGCCAGTCTTGTATAACTCCAACACTCTGCTCTCCACACACATAACTAAGGAATAGATCTATCTTCCAAGTGGTTGTTGTGAATCATAAATGATGAAACATTCTCAGACAACTATTATGAATAAAAGGTAATTATCAGAACACTCACAAAACCCCTTAAAACACTATCATAAATAATTAATAATCGAAAGTTATAAAGCAAGAGAAAAAAAAACTAATAAATACTAAAAGATACTCATACTAAACCACAACTAAAGAATATAATTATCAATCGTTTATAACTAAAGATACTAAATACCTAACCATTCTGATTACTAACTGCAATTACTGAAAGCAAATACAAGGAGGCAGGTGATCACTAGCAGTACATCACTCTATTACACCTAACTAAGAGTGAATACTACTACCCTTACATCACTCTATTAAGAATAAAAGTAATGATAATAACTTCAACCACAAAACAAGCATCAAACACTGCATTACTTATAACTTTGAGTACTTTTTTAAATAAGAGTCATCAATGAAAGTAAGTGATAGAAGTCTAAACATTGCATTACATTACATTACAAGTTAGTTAGTGCTAATAATACTCATTAATAAAACATGAAAACATCCTGGTGCACTCCAAAAGAAAAATCATACTTACATTGTTTTTTTGAGGGGAGGGAGAGGATAGGACTAGGAGGGTGATATTTGGGGTGAAAATTAAGAAAAAAATAAAATAGGGTCACACCACGTCAAAAAAACATGAGGAATGAGGTAGATTTTAAAACATACAAACACAAACACATACATAAACACAAAAGAATCTCTCTCTCTCTCTCTCTCTCTTACTTACAGGGAAGTGAGCCCACTCCTTCCGGTGCAAGCAAGGGTATGCAAAACAAAGGATTAATGGACATGAAGAACACAGGACAGCCTCATTCAGACCTGGACTGTTTGGTTTACTAAACATACATAATACATCAAAACACACACATCAGAGGTGGGAAGTTCTGCAAATATTTACACAAACTGCAATTTACACACTTGCAGAATCCCATTTGTTTGCAGATTTACGGTTCACTGTAAAGTTACGGATGTGTTTGCGGATATACTTCCACAAATTCCAACATGGTCGTTTCAAGTTTGAACAGCATTCCTGTGCGGCTGTGTGCGCAGCTCAGGGTGAATGGGGTGCACTGCTTTCCTGCCAGTCTGCCAAGTGCTCCATTAACACAGTTACAGAACATGCAGATGGCACCAACTGTGCTGCCTCTCCAACAAGATGGTGAAAGAGCTTCAGAGTTGGTGCTCAGAGAAGCAGAACAACAACAATGGTTGGAGAAGCCATGTTCCCCGACCTTTTCCATGCATCCTGGGCTCATTACGTACACGTTCATTAAGCACAATATGGCCGTCCACAGTTCTAGAGCCGTGGAGAGTCTGCCCCCAGAGGTTGGACATCACCAATGCCAAAACAACAAGTGTAACCTTCCACAATGTTGAGATTGGAGTTCGTGAAGGGAACATGAACCTGTCCAACACAGAGTTATCACCAAAGCACTCTGAGGACTCAGTCTGATTTCATGACAGTGCTTTGGAGTGTAGTGTACTAATCCATGCCCTTTAATTTGCACTTAATTTGATCAATGGAATGAGGAGTCACAGTGAGGACAGAAGTGAAATGTGAGCTGTAACATCTGTGGGGCATTGAGGGTTAAGTATGAAAAAATACTTATAAATACTAAATTAATTCACATTAGTGTTTTATAAAATTTACTACACCACAACTTGTGTGTGTATGTGTACTTAGTGTTGGCTACCTCCTGTTAGGGAGACATGTACCATTCTTCTATCTTCTAGTTCTCTTTCACACACTGTCTCCGTCTGTAGACCTCACACCTCACACACACACCTCAGGTCACTCAAACGCTTCCCTTTCAAAGTTACACAGTCACTCCGAATACCCAGGAGGGAACCATTTCAAGATTTTCTCTCTCTTTCTCTCAATATCATGCTTGATAAACTGTCTTTCCCCTTCTCTGTTCTGATGGAAACAGCTGAGTGGTGTCATATTTTACTGAAAATGCTGAGAAAGCACTCTAGGTCAGTCTTCAACCAGTATTCTGACACACACTTGAAGGAAGGTCCCGTCCACACAAGCAAACAGTGTCTGCAGACACAAGCGAGAAATTTGTTCGGTGAAGGACTCACCGCCTGTGTGTGGCCAGTGGGGTGACGGTGTTGCCAGACACATGATTCTACAAAGTTATGTTTGGACACTATGTAGTTTTGTTTTAATGTTTTTCACACACAGAAATATCAGTATGTTGCATAGTGCTTGCTATGCACTTCCTGTTTTTCTTTGGACAGACCATGTTGTAGTTATGGTACCACTACTGCACAGTAGTACGTGGTCAGTCAATCCCAGCATTGCTTCAGCCAGGCCTTGAGTGGCAGACACCACTGTTTGGATAACAGTACAACCATGTCTACAGACTTTGTCTTGGCACGAACAAAGTCTGCCAGACACTGTATGCCCATGTGGACAGGACAAAAGATTTTTGTGTCTTCACGTGTGTGTCAGCCACAGTCAGATCTGTCTTGTACAAACTGTATAAACTTGTGTGTGTATAAATATATAAATATATATATATATATATATATATATATATATATATATATATATTATATATATATATATATATATATATATATATATATATATCTTTTTAATAAAAATCATCCAAATGCCACATGTGTGTGGTGTGGCTCTTATTTCCCCCTTGAGAACACTGACACACACCCACACACTTCCAGCCTGTGTTCAACACTTGTCCTTGACAGCTGCTCGCCTCTTCATCTACACTCCATATCAAGTAGTGGTATAGATCAGTAATGGTGCAGCCCCTTCCAAAGACAGCAAGGGTAGCAAACTATTACAACCATTAAACAACCATCACAAACAGCCTAGTATGTAAATAGAATAGACAAAGCACTTTGCCTTTACTTCTTGCAGTGAAAATATCACAGCAATGGTTTATGGTTGCAGAAATTAAAACTTCAGGAAATTTGCAGACCTGTGGTTGAGGAAAGTAAGGGTTAGGATGCGTGGAAGTGTGTTTAGGTAAAAGGACTTCCGTTTGCAGTGCCCACCTCTGACACACATATACACACACACACACACACACACACACACACACAACACACACACACACACACACACACACACACACACACACACACACACACACACACACACACACACATGCACACAAACACACACACACACACACCAAGGATTATTTTGCATGTAAATTTAGCAAGACATACAATGTAAAAGACAAATACCAAATAGATCATAAAAGTACATTGGGATATGTATAATGGGACATAAAGACTGGCAATAAATAGCAAAACTGTTATTGGCTACAACTGTAGTACTGTAGTAGTAGTAGTAGTAGTATTGAGCAATTCCTATTCTCTACAGTCACTCCATGCTGATGTACTAAAATGTTATCCTCCAGCACTTCAATGAGGGGAGAAAGGTCTCATTACTCTGGTTTGTGTCATCTTGTAGTTTACTGTGTACAAAACCACCAATAGTTTATGTTGCAATAAGGGAAATATGTCTGTACACTGCATAGGTGTGAAGTTCATTATTTTAGTACACAGTATTTGTGTTGTGCAAACAACATGTGTGTGAGTCACCAGCTCCTCATGTTTATGCCGACACTTTGCATTAAGCACCGTAATAACATCATGGCACCAATCCATAGTTACTCTGCAATATTGGACAACCACAACTATAACAACAACAGGAATGGAGTCTCAAGTTTCTACTCATTAATAATAATAATAAAGAATAATTGAGATAAATAGATGGTAAAAAACTTGAGCAAAATAAAACCTATCTTCTGAAAAATTGACTGTCTGTTGAGTCATACAAAAACGACAATGATTCTCTCCCTTTCCACCACCCCCACATACACACCATACACATAATTAACAACTATAGTGTAATTCTAGTTTACCAATCTATCTATCTATATACCAATACCAAGCTGTTTCCCCCTTAGGATGAAAGCAGAACACATGCATACACACACAACCTTGCATACATACACACATACACACACACACACACACACACAGACCTTTGCATACACACACATACACAGAATTACTGGAGTTATGCATTACAAAACATGATGAAATTCCTTGGTGTGTGACACGTTAACTCGGCATAAGAGATGAGAAGCTGGTGATTCCCTCCAAGCATTACAACGAGGCATGAGCTGCTGTCCAAGGGTGTGGGGAGGGAGGGTTATTAGACTGCTCACAACAGCACTCAACACCACCAACACTACCAACAACGCAAGGCAGGTCAGGTCAATGCAAATCACTCTCATGGAAACTCATGTAATACAACCTGAACCTTTGCTTACACCTATAAACCCCTGCAACAAACAAGAAAACAAACTTGTAGTGTTAACATTGGAAACAAACTACACACAAATTTAAAAAAAAAAAAAAAATGAAATTATTACAAAATCACAAAATAAAGTATTAAATTTAGGCATTGCAGAAATATATTTACCTCACTTCACATGACTTGGCTTAGTTTTCTACAAGACAAAGTAAACAAGGCAAAGAAATCAAGAAAACAGTTTAACTTTACTCTACTTTTGTATGAATGAATAGAATGAAGTGAAAAATTTATGACATTTTCAGATGAAAGGTGAGATTATCAAGACATTGAAAATTGAATAACTTTGAATAATATCAAACAAAAGTTTAATATGACATTCACTAAATAGCTTCAGCTGTGAACACTGGAAAAGAAAACCACAAGTTAATCCAACACTACCAATACTAGACATCACAAGGATACTTACCTGGCATAGGAGACTCCATAAGAACATAAGAAAGTAAGGAGGCTGCAAGAGGCCAGTTGACCTACATAAGGCAGCTCCTGTTAACTTTGCACAAATTGATGTCATACTGTACTTTGATCTGATGCATTAATAACTGCGTCTAAACTATAAAAATACTTCAACATTACATACTAGACTTACACAGTTCTCTATATAACCACACACTCAATAAGAATATACAAATTAATCAATAAACAAATAAAAAATAAATAAAGTGGGAGTAGTATTTTGCAAACATGATGGTGGTTTGACGTGCAAAATTACGTCCATTATTGGTGTTCTGTGAGGTGGAGTTACAGTGAGCAATCAATCCTAAAATCAAACCATCATAAACCATCATTCAAAACAACTTTACTGATCACTTCAAAATTTGATGGTTCCCCAAACTGTAATATTGTTACCACATCCTGCATTATTCACGTCCTCTCTAAGTCAACTATATCCATCCCGATATCCTTGCACTAAGCACAATGATCTCCTTCCTTTCCTAATTTAGCTCAAACATCATAATGACATCTGATCCACAAATCCTCAGTCACATCCTCACAGGCAAGCTGATGCAGAAGTAATTTAATTACCATAATTCCAGCATTTTCATCTCACCTGTAGCCTATTACACACTTTTCTCCCACAAGCAGCTCCAGCTCCCTCTTCCTAACTCCTCTTCACGCCAAAATAAATGTATACTTTTCATTTTTACCTTTTAATTTATCAAGCATACCCACTCGTCCATTTAGACAGCACACACACACCTACACCACCATCACCTCCCCTACCTCCTCACTTCTAACATTCACAATTGATAATCCCACTTTCCTTCTTTGATAGCTGGTTTATGATCGTAGGATGTTCTTCATATCCAACAAACACTGCAGTAGTGTTGAGAGGCAGAGTAGCAGCCTTAGAACAGCTCAACATGCCACCCGTAGGGATGCCGATCTAACTATACTTCACCACTGACTCACAAGGTGTTTTACATTCCTACTCACTAGCCAGCCTTCACAGTCACTACCCTGAAGGCACCACAACCAATTCCAGAAGGTGAGCATTACTGAGTTGAAAAATAAAGTTGTTCAAATTGTTTGGGTAAGTGAGTTCCTTGTGCATCCGTTCTGTTGCAAACCTGACTTTATATTTGAACACTTCACTCACACATTCCATCCCTTCGTGCTTCCCTACTCAGGTTGGACTGCTGAGTGATAACTTGAGGGAGAATGCATCTGTTTATAGTTATAACTGGTCCCAACATGTTCAATAAAACGTTAATGGTCGTGTTTAAGTTATGAAATGCCATAAAACAACAAAAATAAGTTATGAAGATTACTCAGTGCATCTCAAATGAAGTACATATTAAATAATAATAACAATTAACAAGTATGCAAGTCTGTCTGGTTCAAACCATAATTGCACATCATTTTTGGACACAAAACTTTTTTTTCATTACACAACTTGATGAAAACAAACACAGAATATGAGAAGCAGCCTGTACAAAACAACAAATGTTTCATCATCATTCTGTGTTCCAAGACATTTGAAGCACTTCACCCTAACAAGATAATGTGTGGAGTGCTGCTGTCACCTTAAACAATGCACCAAAACAACCACTCAGAGTAAGATTGGTGATAATAGCTAGTAATAACTGTAGGCCAGTACTTGAATAGTTTAAGTGTGTAAGATATAGAGATACAGTAACGGCTAGTATTAACTGTAGGCCAGTACTTGAATGGCTTAAGTGTGTAATACTGAAGAGTGATGTACCTTCACTTCAATGTCGCCAATCTTGTTTGTGGCCCGGATGATGGGTCGGCCCACCATCGAGGGAAAGATGTGGGCCGGAAAGTTGCAGCCAGCATATCCCACCTTGACAAACTGAAAAAAACATTGCAAACATTTCCATCAGTCAAGCAGAAGGAATATCATCACCATGTTTCATTTCAACTCAATTGGGAGAGCAGCGTGCAAGGGACAACCATAATGCTTGTGACCCCAGCATGTTCTCTATCCATTTCCTGCATTTCTTTTGAAGTCCTAAACACTGTTATAATAAGATCTCCCATTTATCTTCTTTCTTTTATGATTTGGAATTTGTCTCAATAGTCTTTCCTCATACAGAATTAAAGGTGATTAAATAATCCCTCCAAACTAGGTAATTATACACCATATAGTTCTGCTAGTATTAACGAGAAAGCGCGTTATCCCTCTCTCCAAGAAGCTGCCGTGAGCCAGGATCAAACTCACAACCTTTAGGTCACGAGCCGAGCACTGTAACACTAAGCCACTTGGTCTCTCAAGTGGCATCTGGAGCAGAAATTGGTTTGAGTTAAAGCTCCTTAAATAGTGTAATTAAGGGAGAGTCTTGACGGAGACTGATGTAAGTAACTGAAGAGAAGGTAACCGAGGAACAGGAACGATTTAGAAAAGGAAAACGCTGTGTGGAAACAGCTATTTTCAATTAAGACGTTTGGATCACAGACTTGGACATGGAATAGTTCACAGCAGTCAAGAGTGTGTGGTGTGGAAATGAGTTACCTGAGAGGAGCATGTGGCGTGACAAGATGGGAGGGTGAGAGCAATGAAAGTGTGTATGAAAGGTGTGGCATGGGACCTTGTGCACATGGAGTGAAGTGTGGTGTAATGGAATGGGTGAAAAGAAATACTTTGAGGTGGTTTGGTCATGTGGAATGAAAGAATAATGAAGAGTTTGTGAAGGTGTGCAAGAGATTATTTAATCACCTTTTATTCTATAGATGCCACTTAAAGAAGTTATGACATTATCATCTTAGTGGGCTTTACAGAAACAAATTATTTTTACCAGTATCATCGCATAATCTTTCCATCCTGAACAATTACATTCCATAAATCTACCAATATTACCTGGCTTACATCCCCACTAAAAGAAGATAGCTAAGACAAGGGAGGCAGTGACTTAGTGGCTAGCATGGGGGGCACACCAGCTCAAAGTCTCGAGTTTGAGTCCTGCAACAAACTGGCCACTTTCCTTTGGAAAAACTACCCAGTAGCCAAAGATCACCCACATGCTGCCAACAATATCCTGGGACTGAGACTGCAAAGTTATATACATTGAGGAGCTTCCACGGGCAGCATGAGCCTCTCAACAAGAAAACGAGGCGTCACTTTGAAATAAATCTAATCTGAGCTACTAACGGGTGGAGGCTAACCATTCAACGCTTCCATCAAGCCTAACAGTGCCATAGATTCAGGAAATAATAATAAAAAAATAAAAAAATAAAAAAATAAAAATTTAAGGTTCAGGCAGACTTATTCTTCCCTTCCCTTCTATGCCTTTTCTTGTCATAGGAGAATATATATGACAGGATCCCAAACCCATCATTCTGTCCTTATCAGTCGCCTTTTAGGATGGTGGTAGTGTTCTTGCTGCTCTCACCATAGGGCTAACTCCACCACATGGCATTTCTCATAAATACCTCCAGCTAATTGATAATAATGTCAATATCGCCTTGTTGTAATGATCATGTTTTGAGGGAGCCAACACACTCCTCCCTGTGAATGACAATATTCTCATTCTTATTCTGTCCATCTTCCTAATGCAAGAGTTAACCAGTATCTTCATTCTTTCATCCCTTACACTGGCAAACTCTGGAACTCTCTTCCTTTGTCTGTTTTTCCACCTGCCTATAACTTAAACTCTTTCAAAAGAGGAATGTCAAGATACCTTTAATACTAAACTGAACCACCAGCCCCTACCACTATTTCTCCTACTGTCCTCTTTACAGGTCTGGCAACAAGCGGGAATTTTTTTTATATCTATTTTTGTTTGCCCTTGGTCAGTATCCTTTTAATGGAAGAAAAAAAAAAAAAAAAAAAAAAAAAAAAAAGCAGATTGGAGGGTTGTATGTGAGGTTAGGTCAGGTTACAGGGGGTTACGTTTGATTAATTTCAAACAATCAAAAACTGTCAGAGAGAAGATGAGTTGGTGGCAGGCCAGTGAGGGAGCTCCACTTCAAACCACACCACTGCTTACTCATCTTACTTAGTATTATTCTCTTTAAAACGAATCTTAACCTACTTTAATGTATTACTATGTGGATACTTACTGAAATTACCACTTACTGATGCCCCGCCCCGACCCGCCCTGTACAGCCTTTGCACAAAATTTCTCTTTACTAACCTAACCTTATTTTAACTTCATATTGGGTATTCCCCCCCAACCTCTGTTCTCATAATCATATTAACACAACCTCATTAGTTGTTACTATTATAGCCGTGTGCTTCACCTAACAACACTTGTAACTTTTGTAAATTTACTTTCTCAGATTGAATTTTTTTCTTATAAGATTTTTTGTTTGGAATTAATTAACAATCTATTTCTCCCACAATTTTTTCTTCTAGTAACACACTCGCTTTCAATCTCTTTTTTCCTTCTAGTAACACCTCCTTTCAAAAACTGGTAATTTGCATTGAAAAATAACAGATTAATGTTAAACACATCAAAACTTAGCATGAAGAAATAGTTTCGTTCTCTTAACAACGGAGTCATATCCAGTTAGGTTAGGTTATGTTATGTTAGATTAGATTACCCTAACCTAACCTAACCAAACTAGACATGACTATATATGAAACTTTACTTTAATATGTTGTGGAATTCAACATTGTACTTAAATATTGTGAAATGCACTGCACAACACTTAAAACTAACTAACTAATCGTACTTCAATTAATATCCAATTGAGAGGAGAAAATGTTACTTTGCCGGACGGTCTATGAAATTATTGTGATGTGTAAAAACGTAAAAACTAATGTATAATTAGACATAATACCTCTCTATAATGCAAATAATGTTATGCTGAGAGTATAAAAGTGAAAACAAAAACTTAAATACAAACATATAATCTCTAGGTGGATACAGGACGTGTTTTGATATTAGAGGTATGAAATATAACTCTCCTAATTATTACACTACATCTATGTTGTCTACAGGTGAATAAACTAGATGAGTGAGGCATTTGAGTAAGACAAGTGAGTTAGGAAGGTGAGTAAACATGAATACAGGGTAACACTTGGAGATAAGAGTCGGGAGGAAGGAAGGCGTCAAGTGAGCTCTTTTCAAGTGGTTTTAACATCACTTTTCCTGGCCAACATTACCTTCTCGTCTATGTACAGTGCTTAACATTACTTACCCCCGTCCCATTATCACACACGACTATCTTCCTGCCCTTGCTGTCCATTTTCAGCCGCTGTGTGCGTGCAGGTGTGTGTGTGAGTGAGTGTGTGGCTGTGTGTGTGTGGTGGTGACGAGGTGGTGGTGGTGGTGGTACCTCACTCACGCCCCTCACCTCACATCACCTCAACAGTCAACACCACATTATTACACATTACCACCTTACACATCATCAAGGGAGGGTTAATATCACTTAAATGTAATCAAAGTATTAGCTTCTACAGTCTGTATATATAGTAATGATGGAGTATTTGTATGTGTGAGTGTGTTTCAAAGATTTATGATTGGGGGAAAAATGACCTATTATCGGGAGTAGAATATGTATTGAGGCGAAATTTGACTAAAGTATTATCGTATACAAGGCGTATATAGTAATGGTGAAGTATTTGTATGTGTGAGTTTCGAAGGCTTATGGTTGTGAGGAAAATAACATTATCGGTTGTCATTCATACTTTTTTCGGAGTTCCAACAACTTGGTATTACATTACACAGGTTGTCATGTGAATATACATGATTTTATTAAGAGGTTACATCTTCATATACGCTAAAATATGCAACATACATAATTTGATAAGTAATTTGTGTTGAGATGATAGAAAGAGACCCAGACACACCCTTGTACACTTCCGCTGATAAGAATGCGTCACCCTCACTCTCTCTTGAGTCTCTTCATAGTGGTGAAAACCAACTTATAACCCTACACACACACACACACACACACACACACACGTAATTATCAACCAACTATTATTATTAAGATGTTTTAAAGTTATATTGACGTGCGTGCTTTATTGTACAGTAGATATTCTTATATCCTGAGTCTTGTATCGATGTATCTTTTATTGTCATGCATCCTGTCAATACAAAGGTGCTTTTAATCATGTGTATGTCACTATTTATGCATCATGTATCATGTAAAACAATTAAGTGTGTTCTTACTGGAAGGCGGAAGCACTTTCATTCAGTTTAGCCCCACCCTCCATCCAGCTGTTTTCAATAGCATATGTGATAGGCATGGAAGCATAGCAATGCAGCCTTATTCACGTAAGTCAAGCCAGGCCACTAATCGAAATCAATCTAGATTAGGAGTATGTATGTGTGGAGTTATCTGTATGGATCAAGTGAGAAATGAATGAGGTGCTGGCTGGTCGAGCAGAGCAAAGTGTGTTGACTGTTGAGGTGGTTTGGACACGTGGATACTTAATGGAGAGAATGGAGGAGGACTGGCTGGTGAAGAGAATAGTGTGAGGTTGAGAGGAAGGCCATGAACGGGATGGATGAATGGTGTAAAAAGATCGATGAATGAAAGAGGAATGTCTGTGGAGCAAGGAAGGATGATTGTGCGTGATAGTGAATGGAGAGCAGTGGTGAATCCTTGTGTATGATGCAACTTTGACAACAATTGGAGGAGGTTCTGATGTGATCCTTAGATCATATCAGGCGTGGGAAGAAAAAATAAAATAAAAGTTGATTAAATAATCCCTCCAAACTAGGTAACTATAGACCACATAGTTCTGCTAGGTTTAACGAGAGCGCTGCCTCCCTCACCAAGAAGCGGCCTGTGCCAGGATCGAATTCTGAACCTTGAGGTCACGAGTCGAACACTGTACCACAGCTAGAGCAACCCGGCCCCAGTGGGGAGATAGAGGGCACAAGCTAAATGTTAAGTGGCAGGGGTATATACCTCAGGACCCTGTAGTGGATACAACCCATTTGTGTGACTGACCCTACCGTGGTGTGTTTGGGCGGGGTGTAGCTATAACTCTCCTTTCCTCTAGGGTCCTAGGAACTAAGTAAAAAGAGTGAATGTATACGCATGTGCGCATTGTCATGGCTACTTTCCTCTAAGGGCATAACAGCCAGGTATATAGATAAATTTAGGCCTATGGTGGGAGCTCCAAGAACACTACAAACTTATTCCTTGCGGATTGTAAAAGGCAACACAAAGTGACGGAACGAGGGATCTGGGAAGCCCCTCTTTATTGTCTATTACGAAAAAACAAGGCACTGAAGGGGAGGGGGAGTTGAATTTCCCTAACCCCTAAATGCTTTGTCTTGGTTACCCCCTTTTAATGGGGATATAGGCCAGGTATTAGTGATAGATTAATAAAGAATGAAGCTACAGTCATGTATCTGTAAGATTTACTTCCAGTTTTAATGAAGAATGAAGCTAGTCATGTATCTGTAAGATTTACTAAGGAATGAAGGCACTATGCACAATGTGAATTTTATTGTATAAGAACAATGTAGTTTTTAATGAATCAATAATGTAATTACTAAAATTGTTCTTTATATAACCAATCGCTTCCCACATGAAAGATTGCATATTAGATGCAAATAAAAGATAAAATAACTCCTCTCATATGTAAACCATGAAGGCAACAACTTACAAATATAGGTGAAATACACCAACACTGCATGGTAAACCTTTACATATGTATTAACATTCTCCTACTTGCCACATTTTTATAGGTTTTGGTTTATTTTGTCAAGTACAACTTATCTGCCAATTTCTTTGCTATACAGGTCCCTACTCAGGACTTCATTCCATAGCTATTTTGGTCTACCTACTTATACACTTACACCTTACACTTAAAAAAAAGTCAACACCTTATGCCAGTGAGTGAGTTAATGTTAATAAAGTAAGCGTCAGACATCAAAGGTGATATGGCGCTATGTTAAGCTAAAAGGCAGATGGCAGAGTAAAGAGAACACAGCAAGGCAAAGTATGGGGACGGAAAGAATGGTTAGTTATAGTGGAATGGTTACATCAAATGGAGGATGTGGCTTTGTCAAAGAACAGGAAAACCAGAGCCATAGTGGGATTTAGAGCCATCACTAAAAACAGGAATGCAATTGGCATGAGTAGAAGTGTTCAAGAAAAAGGGATTTTATGATGTGTTGGTGTATCAAACTTAGAACATAGAATGATTTTACTCCTACACAATAATGCTCAAGACAATTGAGTGTTCCGGATGTATTCTGAGAATCTTATTACTCACTACACTTCCGGCACAAATCCCTAATTCCGTAGATATTGAATGTTTTCTAAGAGCACAAATCGGAAGTTGGGGTAGGTGCACACGCCATTTTCTTCTCTAAGAGTGATGCTTGGTGTTTGGTGTAAGAATACAGTGTGGGAGAGGGACAAGGTTTGAAGTTGAAGTAGAGGTTGGGGTGTCTTTGTTTAGTAAAGAAAAATTATTAGTCACTGACCATGAAATAACTACATGGAGTTGAGAGAAGTGAAAGGTGAAAAGGCAAGAGATGGGGATGAAGGGAGGGTGATAGCAGAGGAAGAGGTGTTAGTGGATGAAGGAGGATGGGATGTAGTAGAGGGAAAGGTAGTACTGGATGTGGTCTGTGGGTTGTTAATGGAGATATGCTGAGAGAGGAACCTGTTGGAAGCCACAGAGACAGGCTTCTTGTCTAGCTTCTTTGAGTGTTAGGTCATGTTTGAAGTGGAGGGCAGCAACCTCGGATTCACATTTGTAAACAGGACAGTCTCGGAAGAAAACATTATGTTCTTGGATGCAGTTTGCACAAATGTGTATTGTTGAAGGACAGTTTGTACGGGTATGGCCAGGTGAGGCACAGAGAGGGCAACGTGCAGTGGATCTACAGTATTTTGATGGATGTCCAAATCTCCAGCAGTTTTGGTGCTGACGTGGGGGAAGAATGTAAAGTTTAACCTTATAGAAGGCTCCTCCTATGTATACACTATCTGGAAGATCTTGTGCTTTGAATGTAATTTTAGCAATATTTGCTGGGTACTTGTGGCAGCCACGAGGTTTAACAGTAAAGCAGGACACATGAGTAATATGTTGGTCTGCAATCAGTTCAAAAAGGTCAGAAGGACAGTCAGGTCAACTGACGCCCACTGGGCAGAGTTCATTGGGTATGAGAACAGTAGCAGTACGAGTGTTGAGTTGGGTATCAGAGGACACTGGGAAAGGTTTCCTATCAATCTCTTTGAGGGTGAGCATAGCTTCAGTTTGGGATTCTGAGTCAACAATGACTAGGCAAGATGTCAGGTCGTGTGTGGAAGGTTACCCTTCCCACCTGTCTTTGGATGCATCTTTTAAATTGGAAAGTGTTTGGGTATGGAGCATGAACAGGGATATGGAAGTATTTGTTCCATCGGCAAGGACCAAAGAGGATGGATAAAGGAAGGTGATTAGTGGTAGTGGGTGGGCGTGGGCGAGGGTGAGAGGAGAAGGGAACAGTCTGGATTATAGAAGGAGAGGTTTGAGTAGAGGATTGGTGAGTGGTTTTACTTTTTGGATGTATATATGGTTCTAAGATGGTTATAATAAAGGAAGATACAGATGTAGGAGGGGTTGGTGTTGGTGTAACAGGTGGAAGAGGAGAGGGACTTGACAGGTGAGCATTATGGGGAGTTTTCAGAGCTGTGGTCAGAGCCGTGTCCTTGTCAAGGAAAGGGAAGTGTGGGGGGATGAATTTTTTGAGGTGCATTCCTGAGTGTAAGTGTGGGATGTAACTGGTCTGCTCCCCATAACCCCATGGAGAGTAAGGACAATGAAAAAGGGAAGGTATACCTTGCCCATGGCAGTAATTGTAATGTGGGAGGGGGTAAATGTGCCAGGCAACAAAGGCCATATGGCACTGCCCATGGCAGTGATGACACCCCCAGGCCGTTCATGACTGACTTGTTAGCCTTTCATTCTCTCAGCACGGCTACCACACTTTAGGAAAAGAAGGGAATAATGGGAGGCTAAGAAGAAAAGATAGATGAAACAAGGGGAAATAAAGTTAAAAAAGAAAAAGGCCAAACAAAAATTGGTTGGACCAGACTGAAGTCCGAGGCAACATTGCTTTACCATCCATTCATTCTCCATCTTTGTGCCTTCCTACATGATTCAACCAATGTAATCTGCACAGGATCATTGTTACCAATCTCTTAATTCATCACTTGCCTGGTCATGTCTTGCACATTCACTTCACTGCTCTTTTCAATACATTCCAGCCTCTTTGCATCACCATCTCAACAAATGAAAGGGCCTTTCTCAACCATACCTAAGCTGCTTAATGTAATTCATATCTTGGATAACCCCAACAGACTACATGACCACAACTCAACTCTTCCAAACACACACACACACGTTGCCTTCCACAGATGCTTGAGTAGGTCTTTGTAACCCGGTGCATTTATAACACACTCTTCATACCATTGTTCACTTTAACCTCAACCTATTGCATCTTCTCTGAACCTTGTTTATGATCTTCATCTTATCTCCCATTCTTCCCACCATTATTTTTTGCATTTTTAAAGTAAACTTAATTTTCACTGTTATAAGTATGCTATACAGAATATCAAGTGACTTTTACATTATGAAATGAGTGAATAGAATAGTTCACAGCAGTTAAGGGTGTGTGGTGTGGAAATGAGTTATCTGAGAGGAGCATGTGGCGTGACAAGATGGGTGGGTGAGAACAATGAGTTTATGAAAAAAATGTGGCATGGGAAGTTGTGCAAATGAAGTGGTGTGGAATGGGTGAAAAAAATACTGAGGTGGTTTGATCATTTGGAAAATATGAGTGGCCAACCCCTTGGGGGAGACTATAGATAGATAGAATAAATATTATTCTCCATTCTGTAAATACATCTAGCTGCTTCCTTTGGATTTGTGAAGGGTGGCATTTAATTCTTGTTACTTATTTTATGAGTAACGAGTGGATCAGTTGAATGCATGAGTAATGATGCGGCATTGACCACTGTTGGGGGAGGTTCCCACACATGTGGTGTGACCCGTGGATCACACCAGCAGTGGGGAGGGAGAAGGGCTGTCACATGGAGTGGCACAAGTAAACCAACAAGGTCCTGTGGTGAAAAATACCCCAGCCAGGCTTGGGCCCCACTTGCCTGACTCACCCTGAGCACAGTGTTGGCCAGGCTCACCTTCTCTTCTCTAGGGACTAAGTGAGACCAGTATTTGGTATGTGTATGTATGTATGTATGTGTGTGTATGTGTGTGTGTATGTGTGTGTGTGTGTGTGTGTGTGTGTGTGTGTGTGTGTGTGTGTGTGCGTGCGCACTTTGTCTCAGCTATCCCCCTTTAGGAATGTCATCCTGATATATAGATTCTATTTCATATTTGTATTGGATTCCTTCATTCTGCTGTGTTCTTGAATGCCAGCTTACATGCCAATTCAGTAGCTGGTTATCTAGAGGAATAAATAAAAAAATGATTAAGTTTACAAAAACATTGTTTCACTTTGTACAACAACTGCTATACAAAAACTAATGCATGGGGTTTGTCCATGATTCATCACAAAAAGCATTGAGCAAAACTTGAACAGTTTCCTTTGCCAGATGCATTGATATTCGGTTCACAAACTAACAACACAAGAATAACATTAATAGTAAATAATAAATATTTATAAACAGATAAGGTTATTTCAACGTTATGCAGAGTAAATATGACTGCTGGTGTTACCATGAGAGTACCTGAGTGTGTGAACCAAAGTAGCTTCCATAGTCGGGAGAACTGGAGGCTAAGAAGAAACTGAAAATATGAGTTCTTGCAAATCTTCTCACTGAGAAGACAAAACTTTCACTTAAAACCCTCACAACATAACACATACATGCTGATGATACAAGCTCTGTGTAGTATGATTATGATGCGTAAGTAGTAAGTACAATACAAAACGAACAGCTCAAGATTAAACATTTCTAGTTATAGGTAACTTTCTGTTCTGAAGTTATGTTGCAGGGAGAGGGAAACAAGTGAACGTGAAGAGAAAATGTTGAGGATAAAGTGTCACAACCACAGCCGCAGCAGTAACGGGCCGAGGTGGTGACTCATCACAGCCGACGACCAGAAGACCTGTGCAGTGCCTCGTGTCCTCCAGGAGTAAGGACCTCAAGCAGCCACAGAGGAAGGAGTTCTCACAGTGGCCCATGGCTCTCAGGCAACTTGGGTGTACTAGCATGTTGTAAGGCACACTGAGGCTGACATGTTGCCACACTGACCGAGCATGGCCAAGCTTTGCGATTGGACCCAGCTTGTTGCCAGTGGTGGGGAGTGAGCGGCAGAGGATGGGTGGCATGTGGGGTCTAGGAAATGACTCAATATTGTGCTGACACTGACTCAACTACTCATGGAATGCCGAGCAAACAAACTCACGACTGCCTGCCAGTTGACCCGTAATGTGCCACAGGATTAAAGACCATCGTGAAAACAAACAAAGTTGCAACGAAGGACTTCCCAGTGAAGGCCGAGCCACACCCAACTAAGCGGACATTAGCAGAACACACTACATGTGTTGTGAGAGGCCGTGTCCCCCCTACACCCACCACCAGCACAGCCCCACGCTCCCGACCCCCGAGCTGGTCCACCTCATACGCTCTCTCCCCTCCTGGCTCACAGAACTAGCACTACTACAGACAACTTTACCATTACACTCATTATTTATAAGACAATCAAGTCAACTGTACAATTCTCTTAAGATTTCATCTAGTATAAGCTCTTTTCCATAAGATATTAAAGGCACTAGCAAAATATATGTGCCTTGACAACATACTGCCTTGTGGCCCAGGTAAGGTAAGAAATATAATACCAGCTCATGTTGGGTCAGGAAGGCTAGGTCATGTCAGGTCAGTTGCCTAGAACTGTGTGCTAGTACTACTGCCTCTGAGAGCTCCACCTACTGGGATCCAAGTCCTTTATGGGTACCTGCAAAGCATCCAAACACCTCTCAGAAACCACCCAGGGAAACAGCTTATATTAGTAAACCACATTCACAAAGGAGAAACAAGAGTGTAGTACACATACAAACTATACTTGTGCCAGTGTTTCTCAACATAAATCTAAGTGTATGGCTACATATGGAGGCAAACCAAAGCAGACAAGAAGTGCAAAAACTACAGTTTTAAAGTGAAGGAAAAAGACTTCATGCAGGGTCACAAAGGTTTAGCTAGATAAAGTGACAAAGAATAATTCATTAAAAATATATACTTCAGTGCATGACATTATTCTTTTTTGTTATACTGCTTAACATTTAAATTAGTTAATGAAAACAGTCCACTTTAATTGTAAGCTTAGTGCATAGACAAGGAATACTTGTAGCCTGCAGCAGCCACGTGTTAAGTTGTCTATTTGTGGCACATTCAACACTTTCCATAACCAGAGTGAAAGGTGATCAACTTTTTACACAATCCAATCTACCAAGAAGTCCTTGTTCTCAGAATTAAATGATCTCGGCTGCTAATTCAATAGCACAACAGTAAAAATATTCTATTATAATTCATACAGTTTCTAATGCATTAAAAACTGTAAAGGTACTTTACAAAAACAATTTAATGGGCTCAATGAACTGGCAGTCAGTGCGTCATCCCCACATGAATACAATCCCAGACACTATTGTAGACCATTCTCACTAAACAATATGGCAGGCATGGTAAATAAAAAGAAGCTTATTCTTCTAGTGTCATATTTGATCACAACACACGTTGCACATTGCACAATAACCACACGGGCAACTCAACACATTATCCAAGATGGTCAGACTGTACTGTTAAATCATACGGGTTAGTACAAATAAGTTAATGAATCACAGCTCCACTACCATCACGGTTATGATGTGTGTGGCAATGTTACTGTTCCCTGAGATGACAAATGAAAGCAAGTATATAAGCCCTTCTTTCTTTTGTCACAAGTCACTATTGGAATAGCATGCCATGTAATATAAAACTGGGTAGTACATATCTGTAAAAATGGTAGGATCAAGCTATATAGAGGAAGCAAGTTTTAGGAATGTATGCCAAACTATGATGAGGCAGCAGTCTGTATGCATGATGGACGATGCTGTAATGATTAGCTACAACTTCACTACCAAACACCTCAAATGAGATGGGATGAAAATATAATGATGTTCTTTGTACGGAAATGAAAAAATAAAATGAAGTACTTAATTAATGCAAATAAGTACGAGAAATGAAGGAATGAATTCACTAGCAGCTCCATAACAAAACTACTTAAAAACTAAATTTAATACTAGGGTACAGGATGATTATATCAAATGGCACAAGCAAAAACGGGTTAACTTTTGCATGCAGAGATCAGTTATCCACACACAGGATATGTATGTCATATAATCTGCAAATCATCGGAGATAATTAATGAAAGTAGACCGGGAGGAATGTTAAATAAGATATAAAAGCTATAACATGCCTTGCATGAATTAATTATATTAATTATTTGATTTGTAAATAAACTATAAATATAAATATATACTATATATATATATTTTTATAAGATTATATTTTAAAAGTGCATTTACTAAAATAGTCTTTAGGAGTAGCAGTCACAGGTAGTGATGGCATAATTAATATATTCAAACATAACAAAATAAAATGTTATATACACCTGAGTTTTGTTTGGAATTATGCTGAAATTGAAAAGGATAAGATAGTGTTATATTCACACAAATATCAGGTTCCATTTGTGAATAGTAGTGTGTCTGCATCCCAAGATGTCATGCTCACTCTGGGGGAGGAGGAGGCGGGGGGGTGGGAGGGGGAGGTTCTGAAGGAAGAGGAGGGTCTGAGGGGAGTGTGTGTGTGTGTGTTTGTGTGTGTGGTGGGATGAGCTGCTGAGGTATGTACACAGGCTGTGGGTGTGGTGGAGGGTGTGGTGGTGGAGGGGGTGGAGGTGGGGGTCCCTGCATGTATGGCAGAGGTGCAGATGGGCAGTGAAGGTGTGGGAGGTAGGGTGGGGGAGGGTAACTAAAATTAGGAGGTGGGATAGAGTATGGGTAAAACTGTTGGTAAAGATTAGGTGTGGGTTGCAGCATGGGCATCAAGCCTGCCCGTTGGGGGTGGCGAGGAGGGAATGGAGGGTGACGGATCCCCCTTCCTCTAGGGTGACGAGGAAAGGGCTTCCTTAGCTGCTGCTGAGACCCAACCTCCCTATCTGTAGGCTGGTTGTGACCACCTAAACCCACCTGAGGGGCTGCATGGCTGGACCGCACCTCGTTGCCATTCCGGGGGATCTTAGCCACTGGGACTTCTCCGGGACTGTGGTCTCTGTCTCTCTTCTTTGATTCTTTATCTGGACGAAGGCGGTCCCGACTGATCTTGATCTTTAGCGAGGTAGTGGGTGTGTCACGGGCCAGCTCACCCGCCGGGCTGCTCTCGGGGGAGGTGGACGAGGTGCCGCCAAACAGGTCCTTCTTGTTCAGCTTGGACTTGTCGATCTTGAACTTAGGGATGCTGGGTGTGTTGGAGGCAGCATTGGGGAGGGTGATGGGGGCTGGGGGTGCCGAGGCCGGGTGGGTCCTCAGGGGAGCCGAGGTGGCCTTGGGGGTGTACATTATTTTGTCCTTAGGGATGGTTATCTTGATGGGTGCCGTGCCAACATCACCTGCAGCAGCGGCGGCGGCGGTGCGGGATGCCTTATCCCTGTCTTTGTCTTTGTCTTTGTGCTTTTTGTGCTTCTTTTTCTCCTTGTGTTCTTTGTGTTCCTTATGTTCCTTATCCTTGTGCTTATCTTTCTCTTTATGTTTATGTTTCTTCTTCTCCTTATGCTTGTGGTGTGGATGTTCATTCTTGTGTTTCTTGTGTTCTGTCGCGATGGCACCGCTCACGGCCGCTGCCGCCGCCGCCGGGTCTGCCTGCGGCTCCTTGGTGTGTTCTGGCTGCGGCACCTTCAACCGCAGCACTGGCTCAACGGGTGGTTTCTGTGGCACCTCTACGGGCAGTGCCGGTGTGCTCTGAGCAGGGGCAGCAGGTGTCTTAGCAGGGGTGTTTGCAGCAGCTGCGTTGGCTTGGTCTGGCCGCACCTTGATGGGTGTGCCAGGGTCACTGAGTGCCGTGCGGTACCTGGTGTCCTCCAGCTTGGTGACCATGGGGACCAGTTCTTCAATACTTGACCGCTCACTGTTCCTCCTCTCTCCTTCCCTGGAGCGCTTGCTGCTTGAACTCTTAGAGGCCTGGGGCGTGGCGTGGGCTGGCTGTGATGGAGCTACAGAACCGTTGGTGGTGGTGTGGTGGCGCACACTGTGGTGATTTGGCCCGGCGCTTGCACTAACATTCTCAGACATTCTCATTTCACTACTAGCAGCAACACTGGTTGCATTTGTTGTAACGCTATTACTTGAATGTTGGTGTTGCGTCTGTGGTGCCGGTGCCTGCTGCTGCTGCTGCTGGCACGGCACAGGGGACTTACTTTTCTGATGCGGAGGCGGCAGCAGACTGTTATCCTCTATTATTGCAGAAATATCTGGCTTAGTCTCTGTGTCTGAATTGTCAAAGAGTTGGTCCGGCGGCCCGTCACTCAAGTTAAGAAACGTGTTGTCGTTCATGAAGTCACTGAGAGCAAACTCGGGTAAGTCACTATTATTAAATATTGTATTGTACTGCGATTTCATTTCTTCCTTTGGTTCTGTTTTAATTTCCATCTTCACTTTCAACTGCTCTTGCTTTGGCTCGGGAGGTTTGCGCTCTACACTTTTCTGTTCGAGTCTTATTTCCTTTTTCCTTTCTATTAATAATGCAGATTCTAAAGACTGTCTAGAAGGTTTCACATCTAACAACTGTTGCTGTCTAATGTCTGACACACTAGGCTTCACATCTCCCTGCAATCTCCCGTCTACAACACTGCTACTAGTCCTGCTAGCTTTGTCATAACGTTCACTATCACTACGTGCACTCAGGTCCCTCCTTTGCTGCTGCTGCTGCTGCTGCTGCTGTTGATGTTGTTGCTGCTCCTGTCTAGGAGTTTCAGTAGTGACTCTAAGGGACTCTAGGGAGGGCTGTGAGTCCCTAATCACCTGAGAGGAGGTCCCGTGGGTGTGAGTCTTGTGGTTACTAGTGTGTGCAGCAGAGACTTTAAGGTGTTCCGGGTGACTACTCCCCCGTCCACTGCTGCTCTTACTACTCTTTGAGCGTATAGGCAAACCAGAGTGCATGGCAGCGTGAGATGATGCAATGGTTGCCACGGCAGAAGGAGCGGCTTGAGACGAGTGAGATGTGGACACCAGAGCAAACTGTTTACTCTCGCGTGGGTCAAGTACATCTCTGTCCCTCATCTTCTCTCGCTCTCTTCTTTCTTTCTCACGCTTCTCATTATACTCTTTGAGGTTCAGCTTGGATGGCTGCTGGTGCTGGTGGGCCTGGGATGGCGGCACTTTGATAGCTGAAAGCAAGGCTGTGCATAAACACCTGTTTTATCTTATCAACGGGCAAAGTATACACAAATTATATCATTATAAAAACAATAACTATCTCTTTGTAACAAGTCATTCTGCAAATTCAACTTTTCAAAGAATGAACCTACAATATAAGTAGGAATAAGAGCGGAAAAAGTAGTTATAAAAGAAGTATAAGGTTACATAGTTGTACATTCGTCAAGACCTAAAGGTGATTCCTAGGTAAGGAGCATCATGAAGTGTGGAGGCAAGGAGATGACATCTTTAAGAACAGCAAACAGTGGTACAATGGGATGGAACAAACAGTGGTACAACAGCGATAGGAATAAAGTAAAAGATGTGGTATTAATTACATAAGATGAACAACAATTGGTTTGAACATGACCACAGGTAAAAGGTTATGACTTTCAAAACTCTTAAAAGGAAGATCAAACATGAATATAAGAAGATAATCTGTGCATAAAGGTGAAATATAATATAGGCTTAAAAGAAACTCAAATAATGAAAGGAATGATATGTGAAGTGGATATAATCAATGCAATGAGGGTTTGGATTCACAAATTTTAAGCAGAAAAAACAAACAAAAAAAAAACCAAACTATTACCTATTATTTTTTATACTAATACCATTACCTATTATCATCTACTAACACTATTACCTATTATCTTCTACTAACACTATTACCTATTATCATCTACTAACACTATTACCTATTATCATCTACTAACACTGTAAGCAATAATTGAAAACACTATCTTAAACTACACTATATACGACATAATCAAAATCTTGAGTTGTTTTTAATGGTACCTAATATCCTATAGTCTAACTGAATGAACAAAAAACAAATGTACTTTTTAAACTAGCACACACACGCACACACACCTGCTTTACTATGGGAGTTGTGTGACTCATGCACGTGTGATGACACCGTGGATGACTGTCCGCTGCCAGGGATGCTGGAGCGGAGTGGGGCTGTGGCGGAGGACGAGCCCGGCTGATTGGTGCGTCCCCGGTCCTCGGTGTGTTGTAAGGAGTTCATGATCTTCTTGAGGCGGTTGGGACACTTGTCTAGGATGGCCAGGAATTCTGCTGTCAAGGTCTCCAGCAGCTCCAGTGTGACGGTCTTGTCCACGTACCAGAACCAATCCTTGCCCTCCGTTGCCCTCTGGATCTGTGCGGGGCAAGGCGGGGCGGGGCAGGGCAGGGCAGGGTGGGAGGGAAAGAAAAGCAATGCAAAGGTTGAGAGGCATGAGTGTGTTTAGGAAAGCGAGATTAAAACACAAATAACTTTTGCATTAATATCATTCATGTAAGAGAGAGAGAGAGAGAGAGAGAGAGAGAGAGAGAGAGAGAGAGAGAGAGAGAGAGAGAGAGAGAGAGAGATATGAAGGGGTAAAGGAAGGATAAGTAAGGAGTGAAGATCAATACAAAATGTGGTGCTGCGATACAAGACAACCATCAATCTTATACTAGTGAAGCCGTGGGAGTCAGAACCTTGATGTTATGTTATGTTATGTGTATGTGTATGACAGGTTGAAAAGCTTACTTCATAGTGGCTCCAAGTGCAGACTATGTAGATGCACACACACGCCACCACTGTTGGCTTGTACTGGAGGCACATGGTGGTCATATGAAGACTGGGGAGAGAAGAAAAAGAAATCATCAGTCATTTGTGTACTTGACACTATCAAGTTTAACTGAGTGATAAGGAATCTGGAGATGCCTTATTTAAAGTCATAAAGTATTGTGTTTTAAATGCTCAGAATGAGAGCAGAGGTCCTGAAGCAAGAGGAACGCCTTCCAGCCCCGAAATGATTGACAACCTAGAAAAGAGAAGACGAGATCTTAAGGTAAAATGCTGTACTGTTCATGTGGTCAAACCTCCAGAGATTGTGTTGGCCCAATACAATGTTTGCCCTTTGCTCTTGCTCTCTAAATGTTATTCCAGGAATCATTAGCTGATTGATAACAAGCACATTACTTGTTATTTGCAGCTCAACACATGCACATGTTGTCAGTTTCTCATACTGGCTATAAATAAAATAGAAAAGCAGATAGGAATAATTTAGGATTCTAAACCTCTAATTCCATTGCAATTTCAAAAGTGGAGAATAAAAAGTAATTGAACATCAGCTTAGCAATATTCATGCATATTTTCAACCAGCCAGTCTAAACAATGCCTTTAACGTCATTTGGGTAAGAGAAAGTTTCACGATTACATGAAAACTAAATGTAAATTTTGTCAATATTGTGGAAATGTTAATAAACTCACAACCCAACGCTATGACTTGAAGTGAAATGATCCAGTAATCCCAGCCACAGGTGCTGCTGGACACTTGTTCATCTACATAATACTTTTCAATTTAAATGTTCATCCAGCAACATGAAAAATTGCATATCCCAAGGATTAACAAGCACCAGCTGGCAAACTACCAGCAATGTGCAATTGAAACCAACCGCTATGATTCCTGAGAAGACTGGTAGGCTGTATGTCACAAGCGGGTAGAGAGCAGGCTGTTGCACTGTTGTTTTTAATTTCCCAGCTTTAGGTAGTGGCACAAATCCCTCTAAACCAACTTATGAGCTACCCACACCAACACTGAGGGATAGCCCCTCTGGGTGCAACAAGGTGTAGCAGGAGAGAAGAGCAGAGCACTAGCTAACCCAGTGCTGCCAGGAAGAAGCTACCGGCTATATCAGCAACCTATTCTCCATCAAAACACACTCTTCTGGCTGTGCAAGGGTGTGTGTCAGAGTGAATGTGTGTGTGAGTGAGTGTGAGTGAGTGAGTGAGAGTGTGTGTAAACAAACACTGATGGACAAGAATTCTGGATAACTTATTCAATTAAATTATAGAGCAGTATACAATTTGCAATAAATTATCTTTTAAACAACATGAAATACAGTTTTAACTGGAGATGAATCCTGTCCATCCTCCATCTGATAATTAACTTTGCATGGAAAGTACAACTTAAATGGAAATACTGGTAACTCAAATTTTAAAACCAATATTATAATTTTCAGTAAATATGGAGACAACTTCAAACGGTCTTCTCAATTGAGGAATGAGTCGGTTATGTTTGACATCCAAAAGTAAAAAAAAGAAATGTTATATTCCAGTGGTAATGTGTTTGTCCATTTGTGTGTTGTGAGTGAGTGAGTGATTGAGTTGACATGAATTAAAATAGTAATGTATTGCATCAGTCAGAACACAATGATGTGAGTGAGGAGAGATAGGTAAATGCAGGCCAGAACAGCACAGCTGGTGAGCTGTCTTCCTACTGGACTGTTAAAAGTGTTGGCCCATGGACATGATACTGGCAGGAGTGACAAACAGTCAGCCAGTGATAATAACCTGCTGGTAGCCATGAAATACGAGGTTTGGGCCAAATCTTTGGTGGCTGTTGTTGGAGTGTCGGTCAGCACAGCAGCATCAGAGCACAGGTAGTGGGTGACCCGCAGCCGACCGCCCCTCCAGGGCAGCCAACCACCGGGAAAAGAAAAGACAAACACTTTTAGAAAAATGTGTCCACCTACCTTGCCACAAAAGATTCACCAGGCCCTTCACACTGAAATGCAGGCAGGTGCTGGTGCAAACCAGCTACATTCACACACTAGGAACACTGCTGGGCTACTTCTACTACTAGTGACTCTTACATCATATAATAACAATGTACATCATAAGGAAGTTAGTCTTTTGATCAATAAATAATCTATCCATATTTTCACTCACTGGGAAAGTAAAGAAGACATATAAATGATACATTGAACTGTTCTTCAATAAGACAAACATTTCTATTTGATTATATAATCTTTTTACATATGAATCATCCTTAAGAAACACTTGAACTTACAGCACCAGATGCATATGAAATGTGTGTACCACCCTTGCAGTGGTGTGTGTTTGTGTGTGTTTAGGGATGAACAAAGTTTTCCTCCCAATATGTGTATACACCTTGGCCATACCTTGTGGCCACCCCGTGTGTGTGTGTGTGTGTGTGTGTGTGTGTGTGTGTGTGTGTGTGTGTGTGTGTGTGTGTGTGGTGCAGTACACACAAGGAGGGAAGGCAAATTGGTGATGAGGCAGAATGTACCCAGGTGTTGATGATGACACACTTGTGCATCTTAGGTTTCATGTAGGTGTGTAAAGCAAAGATAGAACACACTATGACGTTCAGAAAAGTGTGTGTTGAAAAAACACTTGATGCAGTTGACAGTTTTGTAAGAGTTAGGGTTACATCACTCCTCTCAGGAACATTTTCAAAGGGAGGAGGAGGAGGAGGAGGAGGAGGAGGAGGAGGAGGAGGAGGAGGAGGAGGAGGAGGAGGAGGAGGAGGAGGAGGAGGAGGAGGAGGAGGAGGAGGGAGGAGGGAGTGAATCAATACAACAAAGTGTGTTTTCTCTACTGCTTCCTTCACAATAAAACTATCCTGTATTTTGTTTATTTACACAGGAAAACAAATAAAGGATTTGACAAGTACATGAAAGGCAAAGATGGATAATAACAAAAAGGACAATTGATTTAGTGAGTATACTTGATTCTAAGAACAGATCAACATTATGAAGGAATTGTACTGTAAATAATGTGAAGATGCAGTAAAGGTTATTGTTAATATAACGTGTTCATAGAGCGTGTACGTACATATGTATGTATGTACTGCTGCCAAGTAATGCAGACCAAAAAATACCCCAAAACTTGATAAAATAATAAAATAAAATTAAAAATAAATAAACAAACATATATTACAGTTGTCCAATGTAAATAGAATATCAAAAGATGCTTCAGAATAAAGACTTCTCTCTCTGCACTGGAGGGGAAAAAAAGTGTAGGTTTCATGAAAAAAAAAAGTATAGAGAAATAATTCATCATGAAGTCAAACCCAACATGTAGCTACTGTAGGAAGGAATAAATATAATCTTACAGCCAGAAGATAAGACACAGTTCTGGGAGAGGAGAGGAAGGAGAAAAATACAAAAAGAAAACATGAATTAATGAACTGTGATGAGGAGGCGAGTTACAAGCAATGCAACAACACACCTCAGATGCATCACAACCCTCTCACAACACTGCAAAAATACACAAAACACACACACACACACAGAGAGAGAGATAGATAGAGAGAAAGAGAGTTTATTCATAAGTAGTACACACATGGAAGATATTACAATAAAGAATAAGAGAAAGAAAAAAAAAAAAAAAAAAAAAAAAACCCCCACATAATTTGGAAGCGAAAGATAGTTAAAGTTAAAATGAGAGAGAGAGAGAGAGAGAGAGAGAGAGAGAGAGAGAGAGAGAGAGAGAGAGAGAGAGAGAGAGAGAGAGAGAGAGAGAGAGAGAGAGAGAGAGAGAGAGAGAGAGAGAGAAAGTAAGGGGTAGAGAGATGGAACGGCGGTGTTGAGTTAGGGGAAATAAATAGAAGAGAATGAGATGCAATACATAGAAAAATGAACCGAGTGAGGAAAAAAGAAGCATGGACAGAATGTAACTTGAGAATAATGACTGTAATAATGCCTTAATAACAGTGTACAGACAACAATGAAGAAAGAATGATTACACAACACACACACACACACACACACTAAGTTCAGTATGCCCGTCAAAAAAGTACTGATATATGTGAAGGCAAGTTATTATTTTTTGAGGGTCAGAGGCAGGTAGATCAAGGAGCAAGAATACCATTGAACCACACTTTGTAAACACACCAAAAAGTTCAACAGAATTACATCAAATAGAATGATTAAAAAATTGTTTGCAAGGAAAGATAACAGACATAATATAAAACAGTAACTCCAAGAAGCTTTACATTGAGTGAGAGAGAGAGAGAGAGAGAGAGAGAGAGAGAGAGAGAGAGAGAGAGAGAGAGAGAGAGAGAGAGAGAGAGAGAGAGAGAGAGAGAGAGAGAGAGGAATGAATACAATACACGGTCATCCATCATTCAAACCTCAGATATAAGAATGAGATGACAGACAGACACAGACAGCCACAAACCACCTTGAAGAATAATGATGAGGAGGACTGAGCCTCAAGTATAGTGTTGCAGAGTGGAGGGAAACACAGGTGATGTTTGTCTGTACCAGTGGTGTTAAGTGCCGGGAGAACTATCAGAGTGGTTATAGAGCTATACAACACGATTATGTATGTATGTATGTATGTATATATGTGTATCAATGTTTGAATGTTGTTGCTTTGCAGTGAAGTGGTGTGTTTATCTAGTTGTAGTATCTATATTTGTCTAGTTTTTTCTTCAGTATGTGTGTGTGTTTGTGTGGTGATCGTCCCTAGTGGTGGTGGTGGTGGTGGTGGGCAAGACAGCTGTTAGGTCTGTGTTGAGAGAGAGTAGCCACTTACCGCGGACCAGGTGACAGCATTTGACTACGTGGGTGTGAGGGTGGTCAATGGCAACGTCAAAGCCCAGGGTCTGCAGCAGGATGTTCTCGTTCACCACCAACTCCTGGGCTCGTTCCAAGTAACCCTGTGTAGGCAAAGGGGTGTTAGGTTAGGTTTGGTTTGGTTAGGTTTGGTTTGGTTTGGTTTGGTTTGGTTTGGTTTGGTTTGGTTTGGTTTGGTTTGGTTGGGTAAGGTTAGGTTGCGTTGGGTTAGTCTATCTGCTTAAAAAATATAAATAAATAAATAAAAAAGTAGTAACAATAATATATAAACAAATTACATATACTACTACTACTATTATAAGGTGTTGAAAGGGAGTCAAAAGTAATGATGAAGGAAGCATATATTGTAAACCCAAAGTGCAATGAAGGATAAAAACAGAGAATATTCAATAAAGTAATGATGTAATGAGGGTTTTGAAGGGTTGGGAAAAAATAAAATAAAATAAAAAAATAAATAAATAAACTGAAGAGAGAGAGAGAGAGAGAGAGAGAGAGAGAGAGAGAGAGAGAGAGAGAGAGAGAGAGAGAGAGAGAGAGAGAGAGAGAGAGAGAGATCGATCCTGTTATGGCCTTCCTCTCAGCTTTAGGAAGTGACTCAGTGACGTAACTTGAACTAGATATTTGTTAACTAATAGAATGGTAGTTAGTCTCTTAGTAACGAGTAAAGGAGTCAACATAAATAAAGATACAAGTTTCATTATCAAAACGCCTCTTTGTGTCATTTAAAACATCATACTTAACTAAACATAAACTTATCCTACTCTCAAATTTTTTTTTTACATATAAAGTTTCCATGTCCTCATTTCCTTCTAACTATTTCCTGCCGGCGTGGTGTTAGGGGAAGAGGTGGGTGGGGAGAGAGCCTTATTCTATTCTATCTCATTCTACACATTAAGTACTAGTAATAACATGTAGTCTAGCAGATACCCTAGTAATACCTACACCAACTAGTCTTAAACATTCTTTCTCTCTCTCTTCTTACATTACTCTTTCATGTTATCAGTTCCACCCTTACTTCCAAGCCTTCATAATTAAGGTTAATGATGGTAAAGTGACTGATAAATCAAGGCAAAGCTAATTGTCTATCAGATACCTGATTTAACGGACCAATCCACATCAAGTTTGACCTCACCTGGAAAGACCACAACAGGTACTGGTCTGATATGAGTCCAGTATCACTACATCAAACTACCTACAACTACCGTACACATGCAGTAAGCTAGGCTCACTTTCACCTTTCTTCCCTGGTGTTGTAGGTGGTTTTACAAGGTGATGCCTAGTACTGACACCACCACCTAAGGTTACACTAGAACACCACTGCTTACACTCACCTCACAACACTATCAATGGCATAGATACTAAACACAATAATAACATAATCAACACCAATACACCACCACTACCACAGCCTTACAGATGCAGTCTCTTGCATCATCATCACCATCACCATCACCACCACCACAGCAACCAAGGTGAAGAATTCGTCCAGCCAGAATTCACCAATCGGCTCGAGCAACTGACCTCGGACTGTGTGTCGAGCGGCGGCTGGTCCCGGAAGAGGCAATGGTAGGCCACCTTGATGACGTGCTCCAGCTTCCTAGGCTGCTCCTCCACCTTGGCTGCCAGGAACAGTGCCGCCGGAGCGATGGCATTCCGGTGGAAGCGGGTGAACGGGTGGAACATGTAGAAGCGATGCATGTACACGATGGCGGTGTTGATGGCCAGCTGGTTACTGTTGGGTCTGAGTTAAGGAATACTACTACTGTCTACTACTACTACTACACACTTCTATTATGGGAGTACTATACCTGTGTACGTACTGTGACCCTGGAACATTAATATTAATACTATTACAAGTACATCTGTTGTTACTGTGATGAAAATGATTAGCATATTGTAGTTGTTTGGAATGTTTATGAAAATTTGTGTTGTTGGTAGGAAGGAAGGCAAGTGTGTGTGTGTGTAATAATAATAATAATAATAATAAATGGTTTAATTTTAATTTTTACTTTATGGTTACTTTATAGTGTGTGTGTGTGTGTGTGTGTGTGTGTGTGTGTGTGTGTGTGTGTGTGTGTGTGTGTGTGTGTGTGAGGGTGGATGGAAGGCCATAGGTGAAGGTTTTCCTATAGGAGTGGGTGTGAGACGAGGATGTGTGATGTCACCATGTGTGTGTGTGTGTGTGTGTGTGTGTGTGTGTGTGTGTGTGTATGTGTGTGTGTGAGGAATGCAAGGTACAATGGGGAATGTAAGTACAGGACTATAAAATAAATGGAATGGGCTAGGCAGTGGTGGCTTGCTTGTTGGCTGATGACACTATGTTGTTTGTACAGGGAACACGAACTTGAGAGGAAAAAATAGAAAAA
The DNA here is from genome assembly GCA_036785275.1 of Cancer borealis. Lineage (NCBI taxonomy): Eukaryota > Metazoa > Arthropoda > Malacostraca > Decapoda > Cancridae > Cancer > Cancer borealis. The sequence continues at coordinate 46,078 of JAXIVD010001602.1, forward strand.
AATATAAATAAATAAATAAATAAATAAATAAAAGATTATCCCCCCAATCACGGAGCAAATAACTTAAGTGTTGGTGAGTTGTGAATCGTATAAAGCCTTGTGACAATGACATTCTAACATTAGCTGCATTAACACTAATTCAACACTGTTACAATGAGTTCACTTTTTCACCCTGAGAGATGGATGCTAAAAGCTGTTCCAACCTTATCATACAGTGTCTTAAAAGAGCATATAGACTTAATATTACTTCACTTTGTTATGGAATTAATCACAATACCAGACTTATGATAATTTTTTCAGTTTAAGTATTCAAACTTCATTCTAACTGGCGTTGTGGCATTGAAAGATTGGAGTCTTTCTAAGGATATCTTATTTTCTTTTATTTCCTTTACAACTAACTATTCTTTTTGTAGTTTTAGATGCCTCGTTCCCTACAGAAACATTCCCACAAGAGGATAGCTTTGGCAGAAGAACCTCCACCTCACCCTATCCACACACTCCCTCCTTGCTAGTTCAATCCCTCCCCCACTATCAACAACTGTTTCATGCATGTACTCCTTCACCCTATCCTTCCACCTTACAACTGGCCTTCCTCTCCTCCTAGGACACTCACTTTCACTCACATACACTTTCTTCATAAACTCTTCACTCTCCTTTCTCTCAATATGACCAAACCACCTCAAAGTATTTCTTTTCACCCATTCCACTACACCACACTTCACTTCATGTACACAAGGTCCCATGCCACACCTTTCATTGCTCTCACCCTCCCATCTTGTCACGCCACATGCTCTATCTATCTTTATACCAAGACAAAATGTTTAGTAAGAGAGAATACAGGGGGCTTCCCAGATCCCTCAACTCAGTCCCTTTAGTCATCTTTTACTACACACAGGAGAGCAGCAGCAGCAGTAGTAGTAGGAGGAATAGTAGTAGTAGTAAAATAGTAACAATAAGAATACATGTTTTAAGAAAAATACCGAAGCAGGTCTTAGAAAAAGTGACGAACATCAACAAGATAAATAATTCATAATTCGTAAAAATGCCAACTTATATTTACTGATAACTTTGTGTGTGTGTGTGTGTGTGTGTGTACCGGGGTAATACCAGGAGGTCAGCAATAATCAGGTGACCTCCAACGATGTGACCCGGAGTGTGTTTACTCTTGCCCTCTAACGACCGACAGGTACATGTTGGTTCCTGCCGGAGATACCTGAGGCTGACTCTCTCTCTCTCTCTCACCTAATACCATCAATAACCTGGACTTTCGTAAGACTCCAGCTTTCTGATCCTAATGATAGAATACACTAATTATATACATTTCTCTTTAATGATAGTAATTACTTTTCATAACATTGTGTAGTCTGCCAGAAGCACTCCATCCCATCCTTATTCTTGTTCCTTTATCATGATCTGTATAGTACAAGCACACACACACACACACAGACGGGTTCAGCAGCACAGCAGCAGTGTTGTGTGCTGACATAAGTTCTATTCTTTGAGCAGCAGCAGTGTGATGGGAGTTCAGAGGTGGAATGAACAACTGTTACATTGAGGACTGGTTGTGAGTGGACTTAGTGAGTGGCACCACAACAAAAACAACATACAATATCTATTAAATTGAGGTTAATGTATGTATGTATGAATTAACCATGGTAAGATGAAGCTACAGAACTACATAACCGTCTAGTCCTGTTACTCCAATACTCCCTTATTACCTACACCCACCTCTCATCCCCATCCATAAAGCCGTCTAGTCCTGTTACTCCAATACTCCCTTATTACCTACATCCACCTCTCATCCCCATCCATAAAGCCGTCTAGTTCTGTTACTCCAATACTCCCTTATTACCTACATCCACCTCCCATTCCCATCCATAAAGCCGTCTAGTCCTGTTACTCCAATACTCCCTTATTACCTACATCCACCTCTCATCCCCATCCATAAAGCTGTCTAGTTCTGTTACTCCAATACTCCCTTATTACCTACATCCACCTCCCATTCCCATCCATAAAGCCGTCTAGTCCTGTTACTCCAATACTCCCTTATTACCTACATCCACCTCTCATCCCTATCCAGAATGCTGTCTATAAAACTCTTAAAACTCCCTATCGTCTGTGCACTAACTACCTCATAACTGAATTTGTTCCAATCATCTACCACCCTATTTGTACACCAATCTAGGCCTATCTCTTTTTACAAATGTTCATTTTTCCAGTTTGAATCCGTTATTACCTTTCCTATATCCTCCTTTATTTAAACCCTTCTAACAATTCAATCAGGTCACCCCTCACTCTACGCCTCTCCAGTGAATGTAATTTCAAAAGCTTTAGTCTCCTTTTCATAACTAAAATCAATCTATCCTTTTGGTCTTCCTTCTCTGCACTGACTCTAACAATCCTATATATTTTATGAAGAGAGAGAGAGAGAGAGAGAGAGAGAGAGAGAGAGAGAGAGAGAGAGAGAGAGAGAGAGAGAGAGAGAGAGAGAGAGAAAGAGAGAAAGAGAGTGAGTGAGTGAGTGAGTGTGTGTGGTGGTATGACAGGTCTTCACTAATCTGATAATTAAGGTGAGGTTTGGCACCGCCGCTGATACGGTAATTCCCTCATCGTCCGAGATCAAAGTATCTTCATAAAACAGACGGACTATATCGCCAAATACAACCTCAGAATAACCTCACCATTTCCTAGATAATGATATGATAAAAATTACAACTACAATGAGCAGACCAAAACTGGAATATGCAGAAGTAATATGGTCCCCGCACAAGAAAAAGCCAGTGTTGAAATTAGAAAGAATACAGAGAATTGCAACTAAGATGGTGCCAGAATTGGAAGACCTAACATATGAGGAAAGATTAAAAGAAATGCAATTAACAACATTGAGAGAAAGAAGAGAAAGAGGAGACTTAATTACAATATATAAATTGATGAACAACCTGGAGGAAACAGATAGAAAAGACCTAATATTGAGAAGGAAAGGAGAGGCTAGAAATTTGAGGGGACACAAGAAAAAATAGCAAAAACGACCTCCACTCTTAAACTCACTCACTTCATTAGCATTACAAAACTTCATTATAACTCAATCCCACAATTATCTTCATTATAAAGTAAAAGAAAAAGAAAAAGAAAAAAAAGAAAAAGAAAAAGAAAAAAATAATAAGAAAAAGAAATATACACATTGGTTAAAATAAGAGTGAATAATGGATTTAATTATACAAAAAATACCTTTGTTAACAATAATAATACGATTTGTAGTTATTATCAAACACGAGTTATAATCTGAAGGTCAAGTAATAATTATTCAAGCTGCACTAAAAATTTCATTATTACGTAAAGCAAAATATTTATCGTATATATCACAATTACGTTACCAAACAGTGCATACCTTCACAACACAGTCATCTAAGTGTTATGTGATCAATACGTAGCAGACAGGAGGAGGAAGAGGAAGAGGAGGAGGAGGAGGGTACAGTACAAGGGGTGAATGACCAATACAATGCTATACTCTCAACACAACACAAATCAAACTCAAACCAAACTCAAACATAATAATGACCACCCCGCCCCCCCTCCCGTCCCTTCCCTTGCCTAGGAGGTCACAACGCCACACAAGGGCCGGGAATCCTGACCTGCACATAAGGCACCATGTAACACCACCATGCACGCAACGCCACGCTACCTACATGTTACATCACCATCTACCTTAACCCTTCCCCGCCCTTCCCTCACACACCCCAGCCAGGCACCACAACACCACAACCACCATCATAGCACCACCACACCACCCAACATAGGATAAAGATAATATTAGGGTGAGGCGAGGACAACATGGCTGCCACGGCTCTGAGCAGGCGGCCACCACATTACATTCTCCACCACACGCTGGAAACACACCACACATCACCGTAATGTAACACAAAGTAACGCAACACCACGCTAGAACCCAAACAAGGTATTAGTGTGTGTGAATGAGTTGATAGGTAGCTAGTGTGACGCTGAACATGAGTGAGTGTGTGGGAATGTGTTTGAGTGAGTGTGTGTGCGTGTGATTGCGTGCATGAGGTTAAGGATACACCTGCAGCCTCTGTCCCATGTCTTGTATTAAGTTTGCACCTTGCTGGCGGTAAGACAGTTCCTTCTCCGCGTCTATCCCACATCGTCTGCTGGGAGAGTTGTTGAGTTCCTCCTTAGTGAAGTACCACCTTTCCTCCGCCGCCATCACCACAACAACACCACCACCACCACCGGACTGTGGCTGTGACGTCACCGCCATCATCATCATCATCACCACTATCATTTCAACACCTCATAACACCTCAGCCACGCAACGTTATGGCATGTACGTGTTACTAAGAATGCTGTTTAATATAAACTTCATTTTGGTTTAAGTAAAGGGTAAGAAACTATTACGACTGTGTGTTTAAACGCTGATTGAATATTTTTTAAAAGTGTTTTTTCTCGTTACGATATTATAACCCGTTCCCATACTTCGTAATGCAAAGGAGTTTTATGGCGTTAAATATAGAAAATTATACCAAAAATAATCATCAGTTAAGTGAACAATATTCAAAAGATCATTTAATTTACGAAATACATGGAAGTGATTTTGTTAAAAGATTGTTATATATTTTTTAGAAGACAAAACAATATGGCGGTGAAAGGAAGAGTGTGATGTTCCGGGAAGACAGCAGCAGTATGCGTCCTAACGTGAGTGAGGTAGGGTGTGTGTCTCCATGCTCTGTGACCCATATACATATACACTATATACAATTAATGCAGTGACAAGCACAGTGAAAAGCTACAGTGCGGTGACAATGACAGTGAACTACACAATGCAATGGTTGTTATGGATGGTGTTTGTTTTCGAGTGGCGCCAAATTTAAACTTATTTTATCTTAATTTTTTCGTATATTTATCTTTTTTGTACTATATTTAACACACTAGCTTCTCATCTATTTATTTATCCATCTATATATTTATCTATCCATCTATCTATTTATCTATCCATCTATCTATCTATCCATCTCTATTTATTCATCTATCTATTTATCTATACATCTATCTATTCATCTATCTATTTATACATTTATCTATCTATCAATCTATTTATCTATCTATCTCTATCTTTTTATCTATACAGTTACAGTACAAGGAGTAAATCTGTGTGGAATGACCTGACCACATTATTGAGAGTTGAATGACCTGACCACATTATTGAGAGTGGAATGACCTGACCACATTATTGAGAGTGGAATGACCTGACCACATTATTGAGAGTGGAATGACCTGACCACATTATTGAGAGTGGAATGACCTGACCACATTATTGAGAGTGGAATGACCTGACCACATTATTGAGAGTTGAATGACCTGACCACATTATTGAGAGTGGAATGACCTGACCACATTATTGAGAGTGGAATGACCTGACCACATTATTGAGAGTGGAATGACCTGACCACATTATTGAGTGTGGAATGACCTGACCACAGTATTGAGTGGAATGACCTGACCTTTCTTCTTCTTGTGACCTCTCGCTTTTTTTTTTTATAGCTTCGTAGGTCCTCTTTCCCTTGAGTGTTCTGCTCCTGATCCCTCTGCCATTATGGATCCTATCAGCCTGTCTCTTTCCTCATCGTATCTGCCACACTCTAGTAAGAAGTGTCCTATGGTCTTCCTGGCTCCTGCAGCTGCTACAGTCCTGGTCTAACCCATCCCTGTTCCTCGCATTCACCTCAAGTGTGCCTTTACTAGTAGCCTGCTGCCCCAATCTCCTACTTGCCATTGGAGTAAGCTTCCATCCCTGCCTGCCATCTAGCTAATCCACCCTCTTCTATCCTTTCCTTTACCTCTCTGGGCTCCATCCTATGCCAGTCCTCTTCCAGATTCTCCCTTCTTTTCCATCTATTCGTTTCTTTCTTCCATGATGACCTGCCATTTGTTTCCCTCAGTACCTGCTTTACCCACCTGTCCTCATCAAGTCCTTCCATCTTCTTTACGAAGTTTAATTTCCCTTTAACTATCCTCTCCCTGAAGGTACTCCAGCCCATCTCTCCTCTAATGGCTTCTATTGCTGTACTGCGTGGAGCACCCAACCCCTACCTACCTATTCTGTTCTGACTCCTCTCCAGCTTTGCTAGGTCTCCCTCCCGGTAATAGGTAATCTCAGACCCATATAAACAGTACGGCACAGCCATCCCCTTCCATAGACTCCTCCCTACTTATTAATTGATCTATTTACGACCTGCATTAATTATCATTCCTGTCATCTTCCTGGCCTTCCCCTCATTAATCTTCATCTGTTTATCTCGTCCTATTCCTTCTTACTCGCTTCTAACCCTAGATAAGTGTACCTATCCACCACCTCCAGTATGTTGTTTCCTAACACCCACTGTCCCTCCTCCTAGCTGTTAAACTCCATCACCTTATATTTCCTATCACTGTACCTAACATTCCACTCCCGCCCATATATACTGGCTACCTACAACAGCTCTTCCATGTCCTCCTTGCTCTCTGCCATTAACACTATGTCATCAGCATACGCTAGGCAGCCTAATCTCCTATCCCCAACTCTGACTCCCTTCCCTGTCATCCTAATCCTCACTATCAACTCCTCTATGTATATATTAAATAGTGTTGGGGCGATCACACATCCCTCACGTACTCCTATGTTGTTTCTCAGCCATCCAGTGCCAATATCACCTAACGTAAACCTCACCTCGTTATCCTCATACAGCTTTCTAATCACCTGCACTAACTTCCTGTCTACCCCTGTGTGTGTGTGTTAGTAATGTCAATAACTTGCTCCTATCTACCCTGTCATATGCCTTTTCCAAGCTCTCTTCCTAACTTTTTATTCTTCTCTATGACTTCCTTCATCATTAATACATTTTCTAGACCATCTCTCCCCTTCCTAAAACCACTCTATTCCCCTCCGAGCACCCTATCCTCCTCCTCTATCCACATTATTATTATTATTATTGTTACTATTGTCATTATTGTTATTATTATTCATTTTACTTTATTAATATTGTTTTTCACCATTTTCTGTATTGTGTTCGTAAGATTATATATGTAATTGTTATGTGCATATATAATTATTATTATTAGATTATATTATTAGCATTTTTTTATTTACTTTTTCTAACTACCACATACAATCTCCTAACTGCCATATACAATCTCCTAACTGCCATATACAATCTCCTAACTGCCATATACAATCTCCTAACTGCCACATACAATCTCCTAACTGCCATATAAGAACATAAGAAATTAGAAGACTGCAAGAGGCCAGTTAATGACTTACACGAGGCAGCTCCTTGTCCCCCACCCTTGGAATAATCCAATATTTAGCCATCCCACCTGTCATCCCTATCCATACTCTGATCCAACCGTCTTTTAAAGCTACCTATTGACTCACCACTTACTACGTGTCTACCCAGCCTATTCCAATCATTCACCACTCTGTTAGTGAACAAATATCTACCTATGTCTGTCCTGAATCTAAGTTTTTCCAGCTTGTACCCATTTCCACGTGTCCTATCCTGACTACTAAATTCTAAAACCTGATCAATGTTTCCCTTATTGATTCGTTTTACCCATTTGAAAACCTCAATCATATCCCCTCTTGCCCTTCTCTCTAGGGAGTGGAGATTAAGACGTTTTAACCTATCTTTGTAGGGTAAATTTCTCAGCCCCTGAATCATCTTGGTCATTCTCCTCTGAACTGCCTCCAAGGAGCCTATATCCTTCCTATAATAAGGAGACCAAAATTGAGCTGCATAATCTAGGTGGGGTCTGACTAACGCTAAATACAACCTCAGAATGACCTCAGAACTCCTATTTGTCACACACCTAACAATAAATCCCAGTATCTTGTTGGCCCTATTTCTAGCTATAATACACTGTTCCCTGGGGCGCAAGTCACTGCTTACTTGAACTCCTAAGTCTCTCACACTTTATGACCTTCCTAAAGTAAGTGTCATTTAATGTGGTCTACAGACCTATTACTTTTACCTACGCTCATAATGCTACACTTGTTAACATTAAACTGCCTCTGCCATTTCTCTGACCACACGTACAGCCTATTTAAGTCATCCTGCAGCATCCTAATATCATCTATATTCTTTACCGGTCTTCCTATCTTTGTGTCATCGGCAAATTTACTGATATCACTGTTTACTCCTGTCTCTAAGTCATTTATATAAATTATGAATAACAACGGTCCTAGTACTGATCCCTGTGGTACCCCATTCTGATTTTTTCCCATTAATCTGTACCCTCTGTTCCCTACTAGTAAGCCATCCCCTAATCCACTCTAGTACCTTCCCACCTATGCCATGAGCCTTAACTTTACTTAACAGTCTCCTATGGGGTACTCTGTCAAAGGCCTTACTTAAGTCCAAATAAACTACATACAATCTCCTAACTGCCAGATACATTCTCCTAATTGCCACATACATTCTCCTAACTGTCATATACATTCTCTTAACTGCTATATACATTTTCCTAACTGCCACATACATTCTCCTAACTGCCACATACATTCTCCTAACTGCCATATACATTCTCCTAACTGCTACATACATTCTCCTAACTGCCATCTTGCCCTTCCTTCATTTAACAGTGCAAGGAAGAGATGCAGTGACAACAAGGTCATTTTAACCTAACCTAACCCTGCCCTTCCTTCATTTAACAGTGCAAGGAAGAGATGCAGTGACAACATGGTCATTATAACCTAACCTAACCTTGCCCTTCCTTTATTTAACAGTGCAAGGAAGAAATGCGGTGACAACATGGTCATTATAACCTAACCTAACCTTGCCCTTCCTTCATTTAACAGTGCAAGGAAGAGATGCGGTGACAACATGGTCATTATAACCTAACCTAACCTTGCCCTTCCTTCATTTAACAGTGCAAGGAAGAGATGCGGTGACAACATGGTCATTATAACCTAACCTAACCTTGCCCTTCCTTCATTTAACAGTGCAAGGAAGAGATGCGGTGACAACAAGGTATAAGCATTGTAATCAGTGGTCAAGGAAGGAAGGAAGTGTGTTGTGGTTGTGAGGATGTCTGTGCGCAGCGGCCGGGTGGTGAAGACGGTTCGGACCCTCACCCGGCCGGCACCCGAAGCAGCCTGTGCCTTCACCACCTACACCTGCAGCCTGGTGAGTCACCCGGCTTATGTGTGACGGATGGATGCAGTTGTTGTGTAGTTTATGTAATATTTCCTGGTACTCGCTGGTGATGTAACCTTAGTTGTGGTGCCTTTGGCGTAACAGCGTAACAGTTGAATAATTCTTGATGTGTGTATGTGTTATTTTATGCATGTGTTATACTTTGTAAGATGCTTTGATTTGCACCTCAATGTATGACGACTTCCAGACAGATTTAGCATATGTTGTGTTATGTTTTGTTGTGTTGTTAGGTGGTCATGCAGATTATAGTGTATTTACTCTTTAATATAGTTGTATTTTATGTATGTAAGGCAACTAGTGTGTGTGTGTGTCATTGGTTTTATTTACTGTATTCCACGCCTAGACTAAATATTGTTTATTATTACCACCATTACACCATTCAGTACATATAGTTAGTTGGGATGTACACTACTGGATCTAATATAACAAACTGATCAATTATTCCTGAAGTTAATGGATGATAATGGTAGTGTGTGTGTGTGTGTGTGTGTGTGTGTGTGTGTGAGCTGCCATGTGTACTTAGCGAGTTATTAATACCTTTATGTAGTACAGTTCAGTCAGGATTTAAAGGGGGAAAGGTGAAGCAGGTGTTGAGGCAGACATGGAAGTAATCATTTCATATACTTGTATTGCACTGGAGATGAGAATGAGTATTAAGAGTCACTAATGATGTTTTAAGAAGTGGTCACAGCCAGCCACCACCTACAATACATACCTAACCTACCCTACCCTACAATACATACCATGAGGGATAGCATGCAGGTGTAACATATATATAGTGTGTGTTCTCCCCTGCAGCCAAGACTAGATGGGTTTGAGTACTGCAGCCGACACATCCTGGAGGACAAGACAGCTCCTTACCGACAGTGTAACTACATCTTCACCAGCACCGGGAAGCGATGTCTGCGTCCTGCACCAACCACCAACAGGAAGGAAGGGTGAGTATGTGTGTGTGTGTGTGTGTGTGTGTGTGTGTGTGTGTGTGTGTGTGTGTGTGTGTGTGTGTGTGTGTACCCCTTTCTTGGGAATGTCAACCTGATATACAGATAGATAGTGACAGTGAGTGTTTAGTGTACATACATCAAAGTACCAGTGTGTTCTGAGCTAATACATCACAAACTATACCATTTTGTTATGTTTGCAGTGCATATACGCAATCTACATTAATAATCTGAGTGTGTGATTGCAGGTACTGTATGGAGCACTCCCGGCGTTCCCTTGTGGTGCATCAACGGGCGGCTCGGAAAACCTGTCCACGCCAGACCCCGGATAGCCTTCTCTCCATGCTGAGTCACCACCAGATGGATGCACACACAGCAGGACAGAATGGTTGGTTGGCATGGCTCACACTGCTGTACAACCTTATCACAACACTCTTTGAAGTAATGTTGAAAGGGTTGACAGAGTGTAGAGTGCACTTGTGTTCTGTGTGTGGAGATAATACTGCATGGTAGGGAAGGCGGAAGGTGAAACATTAAGGGAACTGGGAGGAAGATGCATTATGACAAGAGATAGTGAACCTTATTGTATTGTAATGTCTGTTTCAAGTCCACATTTGATTCTGTCCATACACTTGACTCTTGCTCTTGCACTCTTCATTCCATCCACCTCAATGTATCACTGTTTCCACCTCTCAAGTACTCCAACACTGTCCTACTTAATAGTGTGCCTTCCTCTCACACTGCCTCTGTGGAAGGGGAATGGGTCTTGGTTATAGATTATTGTCACCATATTCCCTACGTGTCAATGGGAATGCAGTGAGGGGAATGGGGAGCCCCTCTTTATTTTTCTTCAATGCCTAGAGGAGGAGAGATCTAATTCTCCCCGAACACTAATGACGCCTTGGCTCGGCTGTCCTCCTTTTAGGGAATACAAACAAAGTATATAGATGGATATATAGATTTAGATTATGGGGGAAATAGAAAGAGTAAATTGTTGTAAGAGGTGAGAGTGAAAGGATATGTAGTTTGTAAATAAGGATGTAATAGTGTAGATGTAACTCATTCAGAGATTCATATTTGTATCTGTTTAGTGGTGTGTTTGGTGATGTGGTGCAGTGGTGTGGTGTGTTTGGTGGTGTGGTGTGTTTGGTGGTGTGGTGTGTTTGGTGGTGTGGTACAGTGGTGTGTTTGGTGGTGTGGTTCTGTGGTGCAGTGGTAGGATGGTGACCTAAAGGTTGAGTTTGACCCTGGGTCACGGCAGCTTCTTGGTGAGAGGGGCAGCACACTCTCATTGACCCTACCAGAACTATGTGGTCTATGATTACCAATGGAATCATATGATTACATATGAAAAGATAATAATGCATTTCAAATGATAGTTTTAAATGAGAAATAATCCCTTTGTTTATATACTTTTCTGTATATAATACAAATGAAGTCAGTATGTGTATGAATTTTTCAGCCATTCCTGACCCTGCCAGTGTGCCGGGTCTGGCCTCCACCACCCTGGAGTACGCTAGTGACACAGACACTGAGGAGGAGACTCTCACCTTCCCCCAGAACTCCCTTCCCCGTCGTGAGGCTGACAGTGAGCTGGACTCGGCAGACTCTGACGTGGACCCTCTGGAACATGCTGAAGTGTTCACCACGGAGGAAATAACAAGGATATATCTGGAAAAACTACAGAAACTAAAGGTTTGTGTTGATAGATGATGGTTGATCATTTGTCCCGTCAGTGTTGGAGGTCAAGGATGCTTTGCTTCAACATGAACCTTGCATGAAAGCTAACATGTAAAGCATTATGTTCTAAAAGATGAACAAGGTCACATTACAAATATTAGGAGATTCTCTACAAGACAAACTTGCAATATGTTTCACCAAATGCTTACAAAACTGTTCTATACTAAGTACTTTGAAAAATGTTATAATGATACAAATTCACAAGAAAGGAGACATGAAAGACCTAAAAAACCAATGATCCAATAAGTCTACTGTCTGGAATATACAAACTTTTTACTAAAATGCTAACACAAAGGATTATTGCAACGCTGGACTCAAACCAAACCAATCTGGAGAGCAAGCAAGAGTTATTATTCAACTACTGTATGTTTTGTTGATGGTTTCAGTCCATGTATGTTGGTGAGTACAAGCGACTGATCCACATCCTGAAAGAGAGTCGAAGGAAGTACCTGCAGGCGGTGAGGCAGGAGAAGGAGACGATGGGTGAGTGTGATGCTTCAACCTGATACCTGTTACATGTACTGCCAAACACAACACTTGCCCAGACAGTGTTACATGTACTGCCAAACACAACACTTGCCCAAACACTGTTACATGTACTGCCAAACACAACACTTGCCCAAACAGTGTTACATGTACTGCCAAACACAACACTTGCCCAAACACTGTTACATGTACTGCCAAACACAACACTTGCCCAAACAGTGTTACATGTACTGCCAAACACAACACTTGCCCAAACACTGTTACATGTACTGCCAAACACAACACTTGCCCAAACAGTGTTACATGTACTGCCAAACACAACACTTGCCCAAACAGTGTTACATGTACTGCCAAACACAACACTTGCCCAAACAGTGTTACATGTACTGCCAAACACAACACTTGCCCAGACACTGTTACATGTACTGCCAAACACAACACTTGCCCAAACACTGTTACATGTACTGCCAAACACAACACTTGCCCAAACAGTGTTACATGTACTGCCAAACACAACACTTGCCCAAACACTGTTACATGTACTGCCAAACACAACACTTGCCCAAACAGTGTTACATGTACTGCCAAACACAATACTTGCCCAAACAGTGTTACATGTACTGCCAAACACAACACTTGCCCAAACACTGTTACATGTACTGCCAAACACAACACTTGCCCAAACAGTGTTACATGTACTGCCAAACACAATACTTGCCCAAACAGTGTTACATGTACTGCCAAACACAACACTTGCCCAAACAGTGTTACATGTACTGCCAAACACAACACTTGCCCAAACAGTGTTACATGTACTGGTAGCTTTTTTAAAACTTTTTGAAGAGTGTGTTTGAAGGTTATTGATGGAGGAGAGAGAGAGAGAGAGAGTCGGCCTCAGGTATCTCCGGCAGGAACCAACATGTACCTGTCGGTCGTTAGAGGGCAAGAGTAAACACACTCCGGGTCACATCGTTGGAGGTCACCTGATTATTGCTGACTTCCTGGTATTACCCCGGTACACACACACACGTACACACACTGCTTCCGTGGTTTGGTTGTTAAAGGGGAGCCATGTGGTTCTGTGGTTTGGTTTGGCTTGTGGTGTAAAGGTTGTGGTGAGAGGAGCAGAACTATGTGGTCTATAATTGCCTAGTTTGTGGGTATTATTTAATCACCTTTAATCCCGTGGTTCAGTAGTTAAAGACTCCATATGTCACTCAATGCGTCTGGGATATCCGATGCAGACAAGGAAAATAATGTGTAGAGGACAACAAGGGAGCAAATGTGAGTAACACTTGTGGTGGTGGAGGTTGAAGGGTCGTCCTTGTGTCTCACCAACCATGATATCTTGATGATAATGATAATAGTAATAACTGTCAGGGGTTTAACCATATCAAATAAAAGGTCTAGTTTAATTTTACTAAAAAAAAATCTGGTCACACTTCCAAAGAAAACATCTTATCACACTTCCAAAAATAATTATACTTCCTCTCCAAATATGAGGTTTGATTACACTTTAGAAATACCTGAACACACACACACACTTAATTGAAGGTGTAATCACTGTATCTCCCGTCACCAGTGAGCATCCACGACCAGCCTAAGCCAACCCCGGAGGAGCGTCAGGCCTACGAGCAGCTCAAGGCCTTAGCACGCTACCACAAACACCTCAGTGCACACTCCCTGCTGCACCGACAACAGTTTGAACGCCGCCTCCAGGTCAGTGCCTCCACCTACTAACACACTACACTAAACACACACTACCATACAACTACACAAAACACACACCATCACATAAAAAAAAAACACACCAGCAGACCTCTGTGTGTAATGAGGGAATCTGCTGAACTACATACCACTACTACTATTGAATTACATGTAGGAGATCAAGGATAGAATAGAACAAGACTCCTCCTCAACCACCTCTCCCTCCTACAAAGAAACAGAAGGGAATATCATGTGATCTAAAGAAAACAAAGACAACGTGCAGACACACACACACACACACACACACACACACACACACACACACACACACAGACACACACACATCTATGCATTCATACATGGTGTTATTGCTACACTTCATTTGAAACAAACAAAAAAGGTAAATGCTATCTATCAAAAGTGAAATACAACAATGAATCAGTTAATCAAATCTTGTCCAAAAAAAAAAGTGATGTTTGACTGAAAAGAAAATAATCCCAGTTGTTACCTTTTTATATTATTAAAGGATATATAAATGATTCTTCCTCAATACCTCTGAGGGGTGAACAGACTTACTCCTTTGTTTTAGGTGACAGAGGGAGTGAACCACAAGCCTGGAACCAGCATTGGATGTGTCAAGTGTGTGTACAGCGAGGGGTCCTGGCGCTGCGGGGAGAAGTCTGTTCCTCTTTCTAAATATTGCTCAAAACATATACTGCATGTAAGTTAGTGTGTACGTATTGTGTGATTTGTGTGTACACCTGGCACCCACACACACACTCACTCACTCATTATCTTTATTAACACACTTTTTATTTATTTATTTTTTCTTATTTTTTATTGATACTTTCTACAGATTTCTCTCAATTTTAATAGGTTAAAGGTGACGTGATTAGTATGACCTATTCTAACACCTAACTGATCTAAATTAACTCTCTCTCTCTCTCTCTCTCTCTCTCTCTCTCTCTCTCTCTCTCTCTCTCTCTCTCTCTCTCTCTCTCTCTCTTCTCTCTCTCTCTCTCTCTCTCTCTTTGTAATTATGATGAAGTAATGAGTGTGTTCTTGAGGTAAAATAGTGGTTGTCAGAAATAGGAATGAGTATGTTTCATTTGATGTGAGTTGATGTTCTTTTCATTGGTTCTGAATTGTGTTGTGTTGTAGTTGTGTTGTGTTGTGTTGTAGTGTGTTGTGTTGTGTTGTGTTGTCTTGTAGTGTTTTGTGTTGTATCTTGCGGAGACTGAGCAGCGTACTTCCACCTTCACTATGATGGTACAAACAAACAGCCACTCTACAATGGTGCTTACCTGTCCTTCTTAAATAGAGTTGTAACTTACTACTGCAAAAACCACCAACAGGACATTATGAAATTCTTGTTATAAAGAATATATGTGTATAGTAGTTTTAAGGTCATTTGCATACGTATATAGTAATTTTAAATGTATTTCTGCCTTGGTTATGTGGTACAGAGATGTTGATGTTGATGTTTGTCTTTGTTGATCAGGACTCCAACCAAGTGTTGTTTGGTGCTTGTGGTGTGAGCAAGTGTGGAGATGATCAGTGTTCCATCCCGGTGGTGAGTCTTCCTTATGGCACCACTTGCATCTACCACATGCCCGTCCCCGACCCCATTGTGAGTATGGTGGTGGTAGGTATACTTACTAACTCTTACCTAAGCTAATACAGTGAACATTTTGAATTATTTTGATCAGTTTGTGTCTCAACATTGTGAAGGAAAACTAGCTACCGGATATATTTATTTTTCTGTATGGATTTTGACACTGCATGGGAAGTAGGAAGGAGCCGCAAGGTGTGTAGCTGCAGCCTCTTATAACTTATATGGACAGCATCCAGCTTAGTGAAGGTGTTGTTTTATGGTGCAGACACCTTTCAGAGTCTTGTTCCTATCACCAGCTGCTCTCAGACATGATTACACCTTTGAATGGGTTGTGAAAGTGTATACCATTTGTTGTGGCTTACCATTATGTAAACAGTGAACATCAATGCTTGTGAAGAAGGATCAAAAGCCCCGTCAAACAATGCAGTGTGTGAGGCAGGGAGGCAAGGTGTGGAGGTGAACACACACTAACACTAACACTAACCATTGGGTTCAAACAGCACATCTGACATTTGTGTTTATAGAATTATTGTTTCACTAGCTACGTACACATATTTTCTTTGTACCTGAACATTGAATGCATTACATCCTCACAACACCATTGGAGGTGAAACCCTTGCATCACGGTGTAGGGTGTTGTGAGGCACGGTACTTACTCATCCAACACAGCTTGGTGGACAGTCATGCCTTTGTGGCCTGGCGTGGCATGATTTCCCTGTGTTGCAGGAACCAGTGTGGGTGGGCAGCCTTATATTCATGCATTGTCTGGCGGGGCATTAAGACATAGAATGCATTTTCATACTGCAGCAACCAATGATTTTGTTCTTACCGGCATTCAACTTGAGAGATTCAGAGTTTGAGTTTGATAATCCTACCTTATAGCCACCAGTCTCTGCCAACCATGTTATTTTTTACTCTTAAGTAATCCCATTGCCTTCATGCTACCTTCATTCTATAACAGGAGGGGATTAAGCTAAGGCTGCAATTTCTTTGATGGTGTTATTCTTGAGAAGTGACAGTGTTGATTCTTGATGGTGTAGGTAGTGAAGGGTCAGTGCTGAGACAGTCATGTGTGGGGGAGTGTGTGTGGCGTTGTGCAAAACACACAGACTTTTTGTCCCCTTGAGGCAAGTCCTCAGACATGGATGAGGCATTGGAGGTATAGGTAGATAGATAGGCAGGCTTGTGTGACTATATATAATAGAAATTTAAGTTTTGTATTACTATTAATTTCGTTTGGGCAATCCTTAACTACACTATACTTGACTGGACACTCGAAATCTGACCTTTTGCAAACCGGTCCTACAGCAGATTTTTAGAAAAATCAAATAAAATACTTAGAAATAAGATAGGAACCTCAAATAAAAAGCAAACACTTCAGAGTGATGTAGAGAATATGTTTATGAGCAATAAAAACAAATTAGTCAACGTATGTAATCAGTGGGCGACAATTATTAAATCCTAAGAAACCAAGAAAAACAAAATTTGCAATAATTTCCAGGAATATTGGAATTTCAATCTGAAAACACTTACATGCATAGCCCATGTAGTCTATATTAATATGCAATACCATAGAATACACCATACGTGACTGTGCACTCGAAATCGGGTCTTTCGCAAATGTGTCCTGAGGCGATTTTTTGTTTGTTTTATTTAAATAAAATACTTAAAATCATCATAGAAACCTCAAACAAAAATCAAACACCTCAGAGTGATGTGAAGAATATGTTTATGAGCAACAAAAACAAATTAGTCAACATACGTCATCGGTGGGCGACAATTATTAAATCCTGACACCAATAAAAAACCAAATTTGCAATAATTTCCAAGAATATTGGAATTTCAATCAATTTCAAACACTTACATACATAGCCCATGTAGTTTATATTAATATGCAATACCATAGAATACACCATACGTGATTGTGCACTCGAAATCGTGTCTTTCGTAAATGTGTCTTGAGGCGATTTTTTTTTTTTTATTTGAATAAAATACTTAAAATCATCATAGAAACCTCAAACAAAAAGCAAACAACTCAGAGTGATGTGAAGTATATGTTTATGAGCAACAAAAACAAATTAGTCAACATACGTCATCGGTGGGCGACAATTATTAAATCCTAAGACACCAATAAAAACACCATATTTGCAATAACTTCCAGGAATATTGAAATTTTAAACTGAAAACGCATACATACATAGCCAATGTAGTCCATACTAATATACATGCATGCTTGAAATAAGATTTGAAACTATTTGCAAATATTCTGTTTGTTTTCTACGTTTTCACTGAGCATGGCAGGATACACAACACCTTAGTGTTGAGAGTAATTGTAAAATATAACCAAAACTTGAACACAACACCCTAAGTCACTCGTAATCAATTCACTCATACTCGTACTTCACTCATACTTTCATATACCCATAAATAACATCAAGAAGAAAAAATTTTACATTTCTAATCAACGATGTTTGCCGAGTGTCATCGAGAGAGCGTTTCTCAGAGACTGTAAAATAACTCCATTGTAATTCCTTATTGGTGATGGTCTGTAGTCAGCTTGTTGGTTTCATTGCCTCCTCCTCCTCCTCTATCTAGCAATCTTCTTTCCAATGGTCTTATCACCATACATCACTTTCCCGGCGTACGTACTTTTCCTTTTATCCTGCCATGCTCAGTGAAAACGTAGAAAACAAACAAAATATTTGGAAATAGTTTCAAATCTTATTTCAAGCATGATTCAGAGTATACAATAGAAGCTGATGAAGCTACGGTCACACTAGGTTTTGCTAACGCTAGCCTGGCTTCCGTTTTTTCTGGATTTACAGCGATACGACTACCAGTCTAGTCACACACGTAGAATAACTAATCTTGTGGAATCAGCTGATCATAACAACAACACAAGCCGTTATGGAGGAAGCACTTCTCTTCTTCTTCTTCTGCTCATGAACATTTTCCATGAGACTTATAATAGCGTCATGGGACCAATGAATTGAACTATTTATGTTGTTGACCTTTGTAAAGGATTGTTTTGGTCTTCTTCTTCTTGTGACCTCTTTCGCCTTTTGCCTCTCGCGTCACGAATTGTCATGAAAAATTCATTCCCAAGCCGATATAACGATTATATGACATTTGATCACAATCAAATCATATTCAGGAATGGTTATTTCACAATATGTGATGTTTTATTTCAGAAATTATTGCGAATTTGCCGGATTTTTTTGCTATAAACAATATACTTTATACACAACTCCCACACGATTTTTCACTCAAACTTGTAATCTTTATGTTAATTTCCTATTTGCAAAAGTTGTAAAATAATTTTTTATGTTCAGCCATGGTTCAGCAATCATTACTGATTGTAAAGACATGAAATACAATGTCCTAAGTAGAATATGAACTGATAATATGAAGTATTATCTGTCATCACTCATAGCAGCAGAATCTATAGGACTGAAATGTAATATCGTTTGTCAGCGATTGTCGCGAGTGTCCAGTCAAGTATGGTGGTCTATGCCTTAACATATGACTTCTTCTTTTGAGTGTAAATGTTGCATAGTTGAGGAAGATATTGATAGTGATGGTGATAAGGATGGTGCAAAGCTTAGAATCTGTAACTAAGGAGATGTTCTTCTCCTCAGCCTGTAAGTTCACCACCAGTAGAGGAGGTGGAGAACATACCCATAGATGTGGAAGAAGACGACCTTTATGGGCACAGTCCGTACAGCCAGTTGCCTCCACCCGGCCCTCGTAATATTATCGACCTTCCCGAGAGTCACAGCTTCATAGTGACAGAGGTGCCTCCAGACAACGTGATGGAGGAGGATGACACTCCCCTGGACAGCACAGAGGCAGAAGCTCCACCACAACACACTCCAATCACCACCAAGGACACGCCTCACCATCAGGACAAGGGTTATGATGCGCCGGCAGAACACACCGCTGATAAGACCCAGGAGAGTGAGATGGATACAGGTGCCGGGGAGTCCCAGAGTGAAAGTCCGGCCAAGGAAGCACCACCCCAACAAATGGTTACTGATACTTAGTCAAACATCTGAAGCCATGAAAACTTTTTATTTCAAAATGGCCAATGTATCTTGGTTATGAGTGATACTTTAGTTTTATCCTTACAACCTCCCTCATGTGTAGTGATTCCTCCTGTTGGATGCCACTACACTTCAGGGAATGTGATGCAACACTTGCCCAACACAGATAGGCTTAAGTTGCCTGAGGGAACACACTTGTGGCTGTGGCTAACTAAACCACAGGATGACGTGAAAGACTTCAATGCAATGTTACCCTCAACACTTGAACCAAAGACGGGAAGTAAACCCAACTCCCACTTGGATGGAGTCAGACGTACACTTCCCATAGTATTACTCACCTCAAGAGTCACCACAGTGTTGATCCCGAGTCCTGCCTCGGCTACACGTCCTTTACACATGATCATTGGTGGAGTGGAGGGAACATTACTTCAACTCATGCACTAAACATCATGAATTTCAGGCAAACATTTTGAAAACTTCTCCAACATTTCAACACCATATTGTTTCCTAGGATTACATCAACTTGTTAAACAATTTGTTCATTATTTTGTGATAATATTCCTCCCCTATACTAACTACTTTCTCTTCATCTCACTTGTTCCACAACACATCTGTGACTGTTTGCATCCACACTTCAGGACGTACACTTGTAACACAACCACACCTGTCACTCTGAAGTCGTGCATTGTATGGGAATGTGTTCCCAGGTAATGCCACACTAACCAGGTGTGGTATCTAGTCATTCTTCAAAGAATGTGGCATTGATAGGATTGAGTTTTGTTTATTTATTATTGCATTATTTTAAGGGAATAGAGGAAGTATTGCTGTGACAGGCTTAAGGCTTACTAAACATGTTACATTGATCATTACAGTAATCTCAGCATGAGCACAATGTTCAATATTTTCAGTTGCCTTTAACCCGGGAATGCAAACATTGGGTGAAACTCACTGCAGCGTTTTAACTCCCTTCCTTATCACTTGTGGTAACACCAAGCAACAAGCCAGGCCTGGGCCACCACTATACAAAACACCTTACCAAGCCTTGCCACAACACCAACCAGAATGTCACCACCGACAACTGGTTGACATCAGTACCCCGGGCATTACACCTTGAAGAACTGTGGCATGACACCCACCCTTAAGTGCTTGTAGAAGCCAGGCACGCCGACGCTTGCATCCCTGGACAGTGGACACCGCTTTTTGGGATTACCAGACTCAAGACTCAAGACTCAAGATGCATGTGTTGCAGTCTTCCTGGCGTATGTTGCAGCACTCTCCTCCACACTCTTATACATAACTCTGCTTCTAAATTATCATCTGTTTCATAATCACTTGGTATTAATTTTTGTTCATCATCCACACTCTCCTCCTCCTTGATATTGGATAGGGAAGAAAGGCCTGTTGTATTCATCACATGTTCCAGTTCTTTCTCACTCAACGGTCTCTGCCATTGTGCACTAAAATGTCCACTAACATCCATTGAAATTCACCACAATATTAACAAAGTATGGGAGAGAGAAAAACACCCATTACCTCTCACAGCAAGAGGCTATGAGGAACTGAGATTACATGGAAGGACAGCTACATACCCTTCTTAATCACTAGTAAACAAAGGAGATAAAATGCTGTGATGAATTTCACCCAATGTTTGCATTTTTGGGTTAAGGGATAAGCTTCCTTGGAGGTGGAGTGATTCGTGTCATGACCTAAGGTTTGTTCTGTTGTGGTGGCAGTGATTTGATGCCAACATGGCTTGACAGGCTGGCCGTTACATCAACACGCACCAAAGGGTTCTGTTTGGAAGCTGTGTTTCACTCAACAATTGGGAGAACAAAGGCACTTAGAGTTTATCAAATATTTTGTAGGAGATTTGAATAAATTTACTTTGATAATATGTGTTGTTTTACTGTGTATCATTATGGTCTCTTAAAGGAAAGCAGTACATAAGGTGAAGGTGTTATAAGGTAGAGGCAGATATTTTAGTGACATGTTTGTTGATACTAGTTGAGTGTCATGGTCACAGGTTCAACTCTAGGGCCTGAGGGTCAGGGGGAGAAAGTCTGGGAGTTTATACCTTGGAAAAGTTTCATAATAACTAAGTAGTAAATTAAATAGGTGTTATTTTCTTTTATCCAATGCATTTTAATAATTTTTTTTTAATTTTCAAGGACTACGTACACCAGTTACCACATTATAATTTCAATTTATTTTTGTATTTTATGTGAATCTGTGTGGAGCACTTGGGAAAAATAATGAGAATGAGCTGATTGAAATGTGCAATGTTTAGTGTATGAACATGAGTTGTTATGGTCACCCCTCTTGACGGAGGGTGAAGGTACAAATAATGCCAAAATACACGAGATAAAGAGCATGAGTACTAGATTGAAGAAGTTCCTGCAATACATTTAATTAATCAATCACTACTACCAATACTAGCATGGTAAGCAGAGGTGTACAGGTTGTTGCACTGAGATACATTACAACAAGTGAAGTGTTAAGTCATGTTTCATTGTATTTATCTGAGGAGCATGTGGCGTGACAAGATGGGAGGGTGAGAGCAATGAAAGTGTGTATGAAAGGTGTGGCATGGGGCCTTGTGCACATGGAGTGAAGTGTGGTGTAGTGGAATGGGTGGAAAGAAATACTTTGAGGTAGTTTGATCATATTTAGAGAAAGAAGAGTGAAGAGTTTGTGAAGAAAGTGTATGTGAGTGAAAGTGAGTGTCCTAGGAGGAGAGGAAGGCCAGTTGTAAGATGGAAGGATAGGGTGAAGGAGTACATGCATGAAACAGTTGCTGATAGAGGGAGAGGGATTGAACTAAAAGGAGGAAGTGTGTGGATAGGGTGAGGTGGAGGCTCTTCTGCTGTGGCTATCCTCTTGGGGGAATGTTTCTGGAGTGAATGAGGCATCAAAGAAACTAGATTAATTAGATTTCATTACTGATGATGCTCGGACATCTTTCAAGAAGGATTGAGTTATTCCTAAGCAAGTTTCTTTTTCACAAGGATGTCCATTTTATTATTTTTTAAATATTTTTTCTATTTACCTCACTTGAGTTAGCTCTCAAGGTGTGGTGCAAACCATTTCTAGTTCCTTTTTAATCACGTACAGGAGGGCAGGATTTCTAGCCTTTTGCTCCTGCCGGGATTAGAAAGTCACAAATCCTGGATTTACGCCCCTAAAACCTATTTTCTGCTTGGTGAACACAGAGTTCAGTGAAAAAGGAGACAAGCTCTCTCTGCTGTGAACCGAACACACTAACCCCAACACCACTTACTACTGAGGGTGTCAGCACTAACTATTTACCCGTGTGCTGAGCAGGAACACCATTGTGGGTGTCTGTGTTATCTGGGAGGCAAACTATCTAGAATGCTGCCACCACATTATCAAGATAATGATGTACCTTTAGGTGCAAGTTATCATTGTGTGTGTTATCAGTGGTGTGTTTCCTTAGGTATGAGTGGTGCAATGGTAGTACCAGGTGGGGTTGTAGGCTGGTGCACACACACACACACCTCATCATTACAAGTTCACAATGATGCTTCCCAGGGAGGACATCTCATATTCCGTAGTGAGTTTACAGTTTGTATCACCAGGTAGTGAAGGGATTGCTATTTCCAAGGTTGTTACCTGTTCAGAGGGTACCACCTCTTCCTAGGGATATGAAGTGTTCCTGACAGTACCACTTGATCCCAAGGGCATCATGTTTCTAGGGGCACCACCTTAGCCTGAGGGTGCAGCCTTCCTTTCCTCCCGTCACCTCCACGACAGTCTCACAACACAGTATGTATTGTACAGTACGTATGTACTACAACCAGAACGAGGCTGCCTCATCATCATTACTTTATCAGGCAAGGAGTCAAGGACAAGGTTTTATTTCTACATTGTTTTAAATTGATTTTACTTTGTTTACTTAGCTATTATTTGTATGTAGAAAGGAAGTTTGCCAATGGCTATGATAAATGTATAAATAACATCACTTGAATTGACATTCCATAAAGAAAGTTTGGGAAAGTGTTGAATGTGTTTTTACAGACTCCGTTCTAAACAGTAGCTATACCTACTTGTATTCCAGTAAGGTCTGTCATTTGAAAACCCAGTGCAAACATGTAATTATTGAGGTGGCATGGTGGTTAGTAAACTTGTCTTACAGGTGAGGTGTGTGGTGTGTGAGTCTCCAGCCTGATGGAGGTGACACAGGCTAGGTCATTAATGGTGACCTCACATCCACCTGTCACACTATTACACTAAAAAGGGAGTCAGGCAGGTGGGCAGCAGTTATTCTCTAAATGTGTATGCCAACTTTTCACTCAAATCAGAATGCATAGTGGATGATATGAAATTATTCGAAGTAAATCGCTAACATGTATCTAAATAGAAAATTAAAATTTCTTAAATGATAACAAATATCAAATTGCCGATTTAACGGCTGCGTGTGTGTGACGGCGCGCGCTCCAGAAATTGTCGATTTTCATAAAGTTAACGGAAACAATTGGCGGAAAAAAGTGCCGGTGTGACGCCGCCTTTATTAGTGACTTAATACAGACACACAAACAAGGCAGCCGTCACGTTGCAAGGAGAGCAAGGAAAGAAAACACAAGGCGAGAAATTAAGGAAGGTAATCAGTGCATCACATCATATTGTATTTAGTGTGTAGTTGTGTCGTGTTATAGGTATTTGAGGTGTGGAATTATTAATCATGAGCCCGTCACTGTTAACTCACCTGTCTACTCGTTGTCACTGAGTTAATGTTGAAGGGTGATTATACCAAACAGAATATTAACTTAAAAATCAATATTACCTAATGATTTCTACAATATTGTTAAGTTGTAAAATATTATATTACTTGTTTCATTCCCGGGAATCATACTTTTTTTTCGTAGTAAACTGGCAAGAAATAGTTTGATTTAAATTCTGGTGCAAATTTTCCCCAAAATCGATAATCGAGTTGTAACAGATACGTTAATAATGGATAAATAAAAGTTCTTAGGTCTTTCAATTATCTATGAAATATCTTTTTATTATGTTTTGGTGTATAATTAATAGTTTGACAGACAGTATCAAGAATATCTTCCCACAAACATTATTTTGAATCAGTTGTAACTTAACGCAACAGTTACTGCAGATAATGAAAACAAATAACTAATTCTTTGTGTGGATCTAGTGAGGATTGTCTATGTACTATTGTTGTGGGAGACCAGCATTTGTAAGTAAATTTAATGATGGTTATCTAATTATTATAATAATCACAAAGCTGATTCCAGATTGAAAATGAGTAATCCCAATAACAATAATAGACTTATTTTCATGGGATTCGTTAACATTTTCACTAACTTAAGCTAACCTAACCTAAAGTTTCCTACAGTAGAATATTAGACTAAAATAATGATTTTTTAATAACTCTAAAGTATAACGTTTACGTTGAAATGTTATAGAATAGCAACAAAATAACACTAGACGTTTGTTCTTTTTAGCTATAGTGAAATTAAATTGAAATTTAGGTATAGATTGCAGTGATGACAATGTTGTGGCGGCCACGTAATCAGTCATTGCATAGCCTTGGATGGTGTGATAGTGTGATGGTGTGTATGATGAAATATAATGGTACAGCCTCGTTACAGTCACACCAACTTGATAACACACAGGCTTAACAGGAGTGTGTCACGCATTACTTGTTAACGTGTATGGGAACTGTCATGAGAGTGTAAGTGTTGGACGGAACTGTGACCAAGTGAAGTGTACACCAAGGGTAGGCTGTTAAGTGTACACCAAGGGTAGGCTGTTAAGTGTACACCAAGGGTAGACTGTTAAGTGTACACCAAGGGTAGGCTGTTAAGTGTACACCAAGGGTAGGCTGTTAAGTGTACACCAAGGGTCGGCTGTTAAGTGTACATCAAGGGTTAAGTGTACGTGACTTGATATTAACAGTAACATTATATTGAACGAGAAACAAATGAATAACTTTTACAATGACATAGATGATTTAAGTTAGTTGATTGTAAGTTAAATAAGTCTCCCCGTAACCTTTTTATTTTATTAGGTTTATTAAGAAAATGTTGCCTGATGAAGGTGTTTATTTAAAGCTCATTAAGAGAATATTACCCTTGAACTTTGAAGTGTAGTGCAGGAGTATTACTATTTCTATATATTTTTTTATAATACGTATTTATTTTTCGTCGTTAAGAGAATATAATAATAATAATAATAATAATAATAATAATAATAATAATAATAAAAACATATCCTTGTACTACTTGAGCTCAACAAAATACTGTTCCTTCACTCCATACATAACATACGAGTGTAATAAAGTAACTATTTCTTACACAGGAAACTCAATAATTATAACTATAACTATAATCATAACTCAATAACTGCTTGTTCCCTAAAGTTTAGTGGAACATTGGGTGTCAAGTTAGTCTCAATATGCGATGCGAGAGTAGCTTGGCGTCCCTGAGTTACGATCTGCCTGGCGTCCCTGAGTTACGATCTGCCTGGCGTCCCTGAGTTACGATCTGCCTGGCGTCCCTGAGTTACGATCTGCCTGGCGTCCCTGAGTTACCATCTGCCTGGCGTCCCTGAGTTACGATCTGCCTGGCGTCCCTGAGTTACGATCTGCCTGGCGTCCCTGAGTTACGATCTGCCTGGCGTCCCTGAGTTACGATCTGCCTGGCGTCCCTGAGTT
>JAXIVD010001602.1:77500-80265 GCA_036785275.1 Cancer borealis
TATTCAGTTTATCCAAACGTAAGCTACGAGGGAACCTAATTGAGATATTTGAAAATTTCCACTACTTTGACAATATTAACATAAACGACTATGTAACTACCGATCTCACAAGCACCACCCGTAACAATGGCTTCAAGATCACTGGTAAGCGTTTTAGATCGAATGAAGCGAAACACTTTTTCTTCAATAGAATCGTGAATATTTGGAATTCTCTCCCAGCACAAATAGTTAACAGTATCATTCCTTTTTTTTTTTTCTTTTCTTACAGTGGTATTATTGTTATTGTTGTTATTATTATTATTATTATTATTATTATTATTATTATTATTATTATTATTATTATTATTATTACTGTTATTATCATCATCATCATTACTATTTATTTTGTTCTCGCAATTCTTTAACAGTTTGTGGTGATGCGTCGATAGCTTTCTGTCTTCCGTATATTTGGTGGAACAATAAATATTCGTTATCAGACATTGTATATAATCATTATCGTGTTACATTTTGCTTCGTTCAAACCATCGAGAGACAGACTGCTTACTACACTACCGTTGTGTATACCACCTTTACAGTCTTATCTTGGATGTTACGTAAGTCAATTAACATAAAACACGTCACCAAACCCTTATTAGCCGTCTTGGTTCTGGTCACACACACGTACTTGTCCTGGGGCTAAAAATTACGTTTGGGAGAGAATGTTTCACGTGGCCATCTTGTATCCATCCCTCAGTCCTGCA
Organism: Cancer borealis; assembly: GCA_036785275.1. Lineage (NCBI taxonomy): Eukaryota > Metazoa > Arthropoda > Malacostraca > Decapoda > Cancridae > Cancer > Cancer borealis. The sequence goes on from JAXIVD010001602.1 coordinate 78,241, forward strand.
TCTCATGACACACATTCTTCAGTATTGATCCATTTTGAACACCATCACATATAATTACCTAACACACACATTCTATAGACGTGCACGGGTGTTTGTTTGTATGTGTGAAGCTTGCTATACGTTGCCTGGAAGCACTGGTATTAGCATAGAACGTGGTGCTTCCGTATGTGTTGAACCCGCAGCCAGCCGCCATTACGGGGCTCTGGGCGGGCTGGTGCCGTGCCGGGCTGGTGCCTTCTGTATTGTAATGATGTATTGATACCATTCTGGAGGGTAGGATTTGCTGTTTTTATTGAGGTTAGTGATGGAAGAGTTGAAGAAAGTACTTAGGGACGGGGGCAGAGGGATCTGTTATCCTGTTCTCTACGTTAGGTTAGGTTAGGTAGGAGCAAAGAGCCGTCAGACCATAGAACTTGAGTCGTGTGTGTGTGTGTGTGTGTGTTCAGTGAATCTATAGGTGTTACATAACGCCATGCAGCATCAGACGCTCTCCGGACTTCATCTTTCGTTTTCCGCTTAGAAACTCTGCGCGTTGATCAATTTCAGCGTGACACACACACACACACACACACACACACACTCCTGTTGGGCTCACCGGCTAGTGTGAGACGCAGAGGAAAGGTGACACAGAGAGAGATAAAGAAAAGATGAACATGGGCAGTGAGCTCATTCTAATAAAACTTAACTAACTCATTGCGAAAACAAAACAAAACCAGCTCGTGTTGTAGCATTTCCAAAACATTCTACAGTACACACACACACATAAAATTGTGATCTTGATGCACTAAATGGGAGGAGAATATACGAAATGGTAACCTGCTCTCCCCCTCCCCCTTCCTTCCCTCCCTCCCTTGCTCTCCCACTGTCCGTCCCCCCCGCGAGAGGAAGATGCCAAGCGGTAGAGCGAGGCAGTGAGAGCTGAGAGCCTGGAAGAGATTGTGTCCGCCATTCCCTCTCTTACTCTCTCTCTCTCTTGGGCTTCCACCGAGCTTCCTTCCTTCCCTTGACGGTGCATCCTGTTGGGTCTGCTCGTAGTGGTCAGGTCTTCCTCTCCGCTGCGGCGTCCTCAAGGCCACGGACACGGACACGTACACGGACGCTCAAGGTATGTGTACGTTGAGGCTTCCAGAGGGTGTCATTATGTGCTGACTCAAGATGGCGGGAAGGGAATGCACGCTGGATAAACACACACACACACACACACACACACACACACACATACACATACACACACACACACACACACACACACACACACACACACACACACATACCACTGTCAAATATTCCTTCATAACAGTGTACAGACAAGATAGACAGACAGACATACATATAGATAGACATACTTACCACCTCTTCACCTCCAAACTGTGATACCTTTAAGCCTTTAAACAACACTCCTTCCCTTGGTGCCCTGAAGGAGGCGAGAAGGTACACAATCACGCCAATTTGTCTTTGTCTTCGTGGAGATCAATGGAGTTGAGTGATCGGCCAGCCTGTTCGTGTCTCAAGGTGTAGAGGGGCGGGGCAGCGAAGCACGGTTCCGTCCTGCCATCGAAGGGAGTGTTAAGGATACAAGATTCTCCTTGCAGTGGTAGGAGGAGGAGGAGGAGGAGGAGGAAGTGGAAGGAATAACGATCATGATAGTTTTATTCTATACTTTAATGTTATGTCGTGTCAGCTTGCCCTGCCAGCTCTCACCTCAGTGTTGTCCAAGGCAGTGACGCACATTAGGACAGACCGTAGAGATAATGTTAAAGGAAAAGGTAAAAGTGTCTAGCTATTACCACCACGCAAGGCACAACAGATCCTTGATATATGTACTAAATAGAGAGGCAGATGTGATCGCCTACACAAAATACAAAATTGTTTAAATAACATCTTTTGCTTACAGTATGCATGGTTATGGTTATGTCTACTAAACTACCATCCATACAGACCCGCAAACCTTTATTGAATATACGCATGAGATAAAATTAATTATTATCTTCAAAATAATTTCATACAACCCTACGAATTTCAACG
>JAXIVD010001603.1:0-10000 GCA_036785275.1 Cancer borealis
ATGCATGTATACTCACTGTGCACCAATGTTTACTTCGGTTCATTTTTACGCAATCTCAAAGGAGTGGATTGCGACCACTACTATTACTTCAACTACTCACCTGCCACTGTGTGTTGAGAGGACACACTACTGTATATACAAATAGTGTATATGTTGGAAAGGATGAAGGACAAAGACGTCAGCACTATGAATAGAAAAAAGGTGTTCAACGTACCGTGTACAATCCAGCTGATCGTGGCGGGGGGACTTGCTGGAGCCGTGATGCAGGTGACGGTGAACTCCTCCCCCACAGACACGGCGGCGGGTCCTCGCACTTCCACGTGGGTTGGAGGGTCTGAGGAAACAACAATACAAACCGTCTTAATATTACTAGATAAAGACATTAATTGAAGCATCAACTATTAACAAAACATTTGGTGCTGTTATATCATTGTTCATTATATGTAAGAAAGCAAAACACTTTTCTTTCACGTCTGTCTCGCCTTCACCTAGATGAAAGCTGCTGTTGTTGTCACTGCAGCTTTTGTCATTGAAAGTGAACCTTGATGTCCACCAAAGCTTCATTTCAAAGCCACGTTGGCGGGACATCCAACACCTTGTGGCACATAATACCACTCTGCAGACACACCGCACCACATCATAACTTTCCTCTCTCTATTTGTTTCCTTACACAGAATTGCAAATCTACAACGTCAAACTAAATGATGGAGACAAAAATGCAGCACAGAGGCAGGTGATTTTACGAGGAATATCGATGTTTCGTAACTTACTTTCATGAAGGTCAACTTTTCCGTCCGACATACAGGACTTAAATCTTTCCGGCCGAAGGAATGAGTTTCCTGAACAGTGATCTCGCGAGCACGCCTCCCTACACACACACACACACACACACACACACACACACACACACACACACACACACACACACACACACACACACACACACACACACACACACACACACACACACACACACACACACACACACACACACACACACACACACACACACACACACACACACACACACACACACACACACACACACACACACACATGCACACCTTCAACGCTGCTAGTGTGCACAGAGCGTTAGTTAAGAGGATGGAATGCCTAAGTTTGGCTACTCACAGTGGACGGTGAGCGTGACGTTGGTGGTGTAAGGGCGCGTCAGTAGGTCGCTGTTCACTCGGCATTCGTAGACGGCTCCATCCTCCTCACGGGTCGCGGTCACTTGCTGGCTTACAAACACTCCGCCGGACGCCTTGAGCTGCCTGGCTGGGTGAGCACTTGTCACTAGGCCGTTCCTCCTCCCTCGGCGATTGATTTTGGCTGCGGCTGCGGCGGCTTCTTGGTTAAGGGGACGTCCATGGCGGTACCACATGACACGAGGAGACGGGTTGCCGCCCAGCACGTGGCAGACAAGGATGCGACTCTCCCCGGCCCTCAGAATCTGTCCTGTCCTGTACTCACTGATCACGGGGCGGCCGGGAGGATCTGTGTATGTGTAAAGCACCGATTAAATCATGAGGAAGAGACACAGACCAGAAGAAGATCAAGACGCAAGAAGAAAAGATAGAAAAAACATGATATTTAACCATTTTACTATTAAATTAGATATCATAGGAGCCAGCTGCGCCTATAAACACCATTGTACATATAGTAATGATGAAGAACAAACTCACGGAAGACAGCAAGCCTTATGGCAGCGACGAGGGGAGGCTGGGAGTAGACAATTGCAGGATGAATGGCGCGGCAGGAATATTGGTGGCCGTCGTCACCTGATTCTGTCCTCAACACAAGGAAACTCCGCACGCTCACCATCTTACTCTGCTGTGACTCCTCGGTCATCTCGTAGTGGTGGCCTGAGGAGGAGGAGAAGCAGAGGTGTGAGGAGGGTGATGAGGTAAGGGAGGTGAAGAAAGAACAGGGGAATGAAGGGAATGAGAGAAGTGCAAATTTTTTTTTTCTCTCACTCTTTTTTTCTCTTTCTCTCTCTATCTCTCCGCTAGTTTATTGCTCTGCCTGAACACAACGCGCGTCCGTCAAGGGAGAGAGAGGCTGAGTTAGTAATGGTTCATTGAGTAATTCCAGTGAAACATGTCTCCTTTGAAACGTAGAGGAAACTGGACTTTGATACTGAAACGTGGATTGATTCCGTAAACACCCAAGTAGAATCCAACGCAACTAATTGTATTTATAGAAACCTGGAACGGATGTGTATTAAAAAGGTTTGATCTGAATGTGCGTGTCTGGTTCACCTTTCCTGCCGTCACTCAGACAACCTCAATTTTCTTCCGTTTGGAACTGTCATGGCACTGAGTGTTACATATGTATATATTCGTGTCCGATAAAATAAGAAACAAATGAACATCGCTGGGGAGTTTCCTATAATCATGAAGGCACTAAAAATATTAAAATCTTACGTTATGAGTATGAAAAAAAGATAAAGGTTATTCATTAGTGTAATTGTTATTTAGTTTGTTATTCAATTATTTACTTTGAAGCTACAATATGAATAGTTATCAAAAAAATAACTTTTATTAAACATGGTGTGGATGCATTTATTGTGATATTGTGGCGCTTCAGATTCTGTGATAAAAAAATATTCCAAGCGGACGATAAAATTTTTCATGATGCATATTTCTGATGTCGACGGTGGTAGGACGCCGCTGAGGGACAGTTGGCAGGGGATAAGGATATTTTCAGAACCTCGGACTACATTCAGTTATATTTATTTATTTCCCGGTTAAAAGATAAGTTCTTCAAAACACGAATTAGGGAGATAGCGAAGAAAATGTATAAAGTCTTATATACGTTGGTCATAACAACTGGTGTCTTTTTGGCTCGCAACTTAAAAATGTTCACAAGGTTGATTCTTGACAACATTCCCACCTGGACATACACACGCACACACACACACACACACACACACACACACACACACACACACACACACACACACACACACACACACACACACACACACACACACACACACACACACACACACACGAATCTTAATGTTTTATGAACCAATTCAATCTTTCTCAACCTTCGTTCCTTATGTGAAAATCATGTTACGTACTGACACTCTTAATCGAGGTTACTGAATTGGCTTGAGATCCATTTCCATTCTCATTTACCTTCAGAATTAATCGAGTTATTTCAAAATGGCAATATTCACTCTGAAACTGTCTATCCGCGTATGTGTGGGCAGTGCAGGGTGTGGGAGTGGGAGTCGTGGGTGGTGGTGGTGGTGGTGGTGGTGCTCGTTGCTGTAGCTGACAGGTACGACAACTTTGTAAAAACACGAACTGACAGGTGCAGTGTAACTATTTTTTATGTGTGAGGTAATGAGGGAGGAATAACTTTGCCTGGCTGCCGATCAGTGGCTGCAGAGGAAAATGCGTTTACCTTCTTTTCCTTTCATGTGTCTTGGAAATTAACTCTTTTTTACTCTTTTTCCACGCCAGACTTCCTTTTGTGCATGAAGGAAGAGGAAAACGTGAGATGGTTCCGTTAGAAAACATGAATTTCCACGAGCTTAAGTATGAGAAATATATATTCGTGTCTATAAATTATGAATATATTGGTTTTCTCTATTGTTATTATTATTGTTATTATTATTGTTATTATTATTATTATTATTATTATTATTATTATTATTATTATTATTATTATTATTATTATTATTATTATTATTATTATTATTATTATTATTGTTATTATTATTACTGCTATCATCATCATTTCATCTTTATTTTTGTTATTATCGTCGTGTCACTCACAGGTAAGTCACTTAAGCGTAAAAATTTACAAAATACCTAAGCTTCCGATGCAAAGTGGCACTCGACTCACAGCCTCGCTCACTGATGCAAGGAAGGATGTAAACACGAGCCGCTCTTACTTCTAACGGAAAGTGAGGAAATTACGTCGAATGATAAAAGTTTCCGTGCAAATTTCCCTCTCACACCTTCCTTCCTTTCCTTCCCTCTGGAGATTCTTGTCGCTTCACTTCCGGCAAGACCATCACAACTTTCTCAATTTGGGTGACTTTTTGTGAGGTGAGGCAGCAGTGTCACCAACTCGTGCAGTGCCATCAAGTTTGCCATTACACGTTCGGGAAGTTTGGGTCTGGTAGTCATATACACACATCTCACTCATAACCTAACCTCTTGGAATGAGTTTTTTTATGACTAATTTTTTTTTTATCACGGATTCCTGTCTTCTCTTCCGTGTTCATAAAAATCATTGAACGTCTTATGAAAAAAGGTAGGAAGTGCGTGAGAGAGAGAGAGAGAGAGAGAGAGAGAGAGAGAGAGAGAGAGAGAGAGAGAGAGAGAGAGAGAGAGAGAGAGAGAGAGAGAGAGAGAGAGAGAGAGAGAGAGAGAGAGAGAGAGAGAGAGAGAGAGAGAGAGAGAGAGAGAGTAAGTGAATGGCAGCAGTAGGAGTGGATATTGACAGCTTCCTTCAGCACCCTTGACGAGGAAATTGGTTTTTTTTCTCCTCACAATGCTGCAGCGGAAGGAGAAAGTGATACACAGGTGATGTAAGTGATATTGTAGAAAAGAAAATAAGGAATTTCTCTTTTATTACTTATTCGTATAGCTTTTGTTTTATATTTTAAGTGAAGCGTGTTAGAAATGACTGACTGTACACACTCCTCAAGGAACACAAGCGGTAGAGGTAAGTCAAGGTAACGTTACACTTTTTTTTTTAATCATCTAGAGCGCGGAAAATGTGTTACAAAAATAATTACTTGATGATCAACTGAGTGACTATTTAATGTGTGAAATCACTAAAGACAAATATAAAGTAAAATAAGTTGTACTTCACACGCAACGAGCTCATAATTGACAACGAGCGGATAACTATCTTGTTAATCATTATTGTTATCAACGTAAGAGAAAAATAAGCAAAACATTTCTTAGCCAACAATTTATATAACAAGCCAGAGATTGGTAATTAAAAGACACGATGAAATAATTAACAACATCATGTACTGTTAGTTAAGAAGACTATAATTGGTAGTTAAAAGATCTAGATTATGGAAGTGAGATACTGACGGCACGCGAGGGGGAACGAGCACTTAGATGCCACCTAGCGGAGGAAGCAAGAAGTAGAGTGATCACGTAGGGCAGATAAGCTCACACCCTGGGCCTCGCCACCTCCACTCCCTGTCTCCTGTCCCTTCTCTCCTCTGTTACCTAAGAGCCTCAGCCAAACAGGAAATTACTCTTAGGACTTCTATATCATCCTTGTGAGGTAGGATTATTTATATTGTATAAGAATAAATTATGATTAATAAGTTATTTGTAGACGCGATAGAGTAACTTACAGAGTACGTGTGTTAGGGATTAGAGGTAGATGATTAAAGGAGGGTGGGAAGGGATTATTTCTACACCAAGGATACTTCAAGAGTCCTGAGTGCGCAGTTAAGTGAATTTACTTTTAGTTATTAAGAAAGAAGCGTGGAGTCTTAAGAAATAGGATAATTGTTTTTCATTTATCTTCTCTTTAAATCTTGCTTCGTATCAGTCTTGGTGGTAAGGAAGGAGGTGAGGGCAGCCATTGTGCGTGGTTCATAGCTACGGCGTGTGTTTGTTCGTATGTACCGGAGCCTCAGTTGATTCAGACATGCACACACACACACACACACACACACACACACACACACACACACACACACACACACACACACACACACACACACACACACACACACACACACGTAGCCAACACTTACTGGGGTCGATTCTGAGGGTGTTTCTGTACCAAGCAACGGTAGGCGCGGGTTTGGCATCCATCAGCAGACACTCCAGCTTGAGTTTGGTTCCCTTAGTCACCTCCACCACATGCCCGTCACCCCATCCAACCATGACGATCTTGCGGGGAGGAACTGTGGGCGGAAAGGTGAAAGCACGTGTGAGTAAGTGCTCTAACAAGGTCGAGATGTTTGTTTACGTGTCTTGCAGTGGGTAGGGAGGAGGAGAAGAAGGTTGTTTATGTGATGTTATAGAGTGGATCTTAATGTTGTTATTGTAGCTGCTACGTATGACTTGTGTGGAAACCTTAAAACTTATAACCAATTAGTTTATAAAGAAAAGATCAAAGATATCCCAACTCACACTGTTTCGTTTAGCAAGAGAATACAGAGGGAGAGAAAAGCATGGAGAAATAGATGAATGAGAATTTTAAAGCAGAAGCGAGGAAAGGAGGGATGGATAGATTGAAGGAGTGCGGGAGAGCAGAGTGAAGCAGGGGAGGAGGGAGGATGAGAGAGGAGGGGGGACAGAGGGACAAGAGGGTGGAGGGATAGTTTGGGAGGGAAAGCAGGAGGCAGCATGAGCGGAGGAGGGACGGAGGCATGGAGGGATAGCTAGGGAGGCGACTGGCGGTTGTCATGACTACTAACAGGAGGGCAGGAAGTGGGGCAAATGTTTAGCTTTAATAATGTTTCTTTTCATTTAATACTAATGTGGTTTAGTTGCTCTCCAAAACGGAAACAAATACTAATGGTGTCCTTTTTCCCTCAGTGTAATATATTATCTCGCGTCTACAGTGTGTATGTATTGTATGTATGTGTGTATGTATGTATGTATGTATGTATGTATGTGCCTCTCTGTCATTCTCCCTCTTCGTTCATTCTCTCTCCCTCTCTCGAAGCAAGTAAAGTGTTTTGATATTTTCCACTATAAAGAGCCTGAGTTCAAAGGTTATTGTACTATGTTGTCTTCATTATTATGTTATGATACTTTTTTTTAACGTTAATAATGCAGGTCACCGCCACTTTTTCAATGCCCTTTCTGTATGCGTCCATCCCGTGTGTTCCCTCTCCTCCTCCCCTTCCCTTTCCCGCCATATACAAAGCAGGAACAATAACATCGCTTCCCCGGCCTTTATTATGTTGAAAAAGACCATCAAAGCAACTGAATGTGTGTTGATGGGGCCATAACCACCACTATCATCATTACCATTATTACCATCATTAATTTTAGTGGAATGTTTTGCGTTGCTGGTGTGAATTTTGTGTTGTCAATTAATTTCTGCGTAAAGTAGGAAACGTTGAGGAAGGAAGGAGAGAAAAAAGAGTTAGGGAAGAGCCAGCTAGGTGAGTGAGGCCACGGAGGACAAATAATAAAAAAAAAAAAAAGTTTATGATTAAAGAATATATATAATAATGGTGGCTAATAATGCTAGAGAGACGTCAATAATCCTTTGCTAACACACATACACATTCCACCAACATTCCCACTAACATTCCGCCGTGGGTGTCTTCATTCATTCATTCAGCCCGTCCGCCAGTGATGAAGTGAGGAGGAAGGTAAGCTAAGGTGAGGTGAGGTGTAGGTAGGTTAAATACTCCTCATTCCTGTCCCCTTCACCGTTAAGCCTTTGAGTCTCTTACCACGTGTTGCAAGGCTCTTTGTCATAGAAATTAGGGAGTCGAGGTTTGAGTTTCCACCTTCACTTAAGCCTCCATTGTCTACCTAAACAATTAAAGTCAAGGATCCTTCGTAGATTTAGCGCCATTTGCCCGAACTAGATTTGAAATGATGTTCTTTATAAACACTTAAAATAGTGTTCTTAGATTCATAAAAACTTAAAATGATGTTCTCAGATTCATAAAAAACTATAATGAACACTTCACCAAGACTGTGAGTACGTGATATAAGACAAGAATACGTAACATAACACAAAGTAAGTCCAATAACTTAACAAGGAAGGAACATCGTTGGTCTTACACAGTCGGTTGAGCTCATCTAGTGACTATTATGGCATCACAACTACTATTAAGTTACTTTGAGTTTACCTATAGGACTCCTAACTTACTTTCACCAATATATACGCAGTAAACACGAATCTCAAGGACTATAACTAAGCATGTAATCCACGTAACTGCGAGAATAACTAAAGTAAAGGTAAACTAGTAATAATCTCAATCCTCGGGACTCACTTATCATCACTATCATACAACATTCAAATACACTCATGAAGATTAAACAACTCTCAAAGGTTATAGCGACAAACTCTCAACTCGGAAAGATAATACCTAACATGTATTTAACTATTACTATCAAGAAACAATCATTTACTTACCCATAACAGTAACGTTTGCGCCAGACCAGATAGCCTCGTTGGTAGCGGTGGGTCCAACTTGACACTCGTACTCTCCCTCGTCCTCTAGTGAAGCGCCGCGGATGACAAGGTGATGCTCTCCTATGGTCTCATTTCCCACGTAGCGGTAACGAGGGTAGCCAGGCACGGTGCGGTTAAAACCTGTACGTGTGAGAAGAAATGAAAAGGTATTAGGAGGCTTTGTAGTGAGTTATTAGTTGTAGAAATGTTGGGATGATTTTATAACCTCTCAAGTTTTATTGATTATGTATTACGCTGCAGAATGAAGGTTACGCAGGATTGGTTAGGTTAGATTAGGTTTGTTTGGTTTGGTTTGGTTATGTTATGTTAGGTTGTGTGACTCCATAGACCACATTAAAGAATTGTCATTGCATGTTTTTTTTTATTACAGTCTTTATTTTATGTGATGAAATCTAACTTCCATAGCAACTAATTTTAATACTTATTGCCTTTCGTACTTGTCCTAAAGAATCTCATCTTAACGAGTGGATACAAAATCAAAATTGTTTTAAAGAAACTTATCCATTCCATTCCTTGATTTTGTTTTCTCACTTTCCTTCTCCTTGGTAACATGGAATCAGCTTACGTCATGTTTTCATTACCTTCCCTTCCCTCCCTCCCTCCCTATTGTCAGCTGTTTACTGGAAAGGTGTGGAAGAATGAAAAGAAAACATTGGGTTGGCTTCTGTGTAAACGCTTGGCGAAGAAAGCAAAGGAGGAAGAAGAAGAAGAAGAAGAGAGAAAGAATGATAAGAGAAGGGAAGAGAAGAGGGAAAGACACTCAGACATTTGAAACTGCAATGAAGTGAAGCCCTAACACACTCTTGCTTGGTAACTAGACAGAATTCTTCGGAAACACGCGTCTCCAAGGGTCTTCAGCGCGTCATGACTACTACTACTTGAACTCGTGCAGGAAAATTGACGACATGCGAGACACATAATTGAGTTACCCAATCCTGCAAGACTCGTCCATTAAGTTAGCGTTATTATCATTAACTAAACCTGTTTCTCCTATCAAGAGGTCAGAAAAATTGTGTAGAAGAAAAACCTATTGAAAAAGTAGACATAGTAATTTAAAGTAGTATATTTAACTAATAAGGTTATCTTCCCCGGGGTCGTTGCCGTGCAAACTTTCATGTGAACTTTCAAATGAGTTTTTGAAGAATTAATGTTTTTCAGATGTCGCTAATATTATGGAATCAACGTAAAATTTAATATAAAAGATTTACTGGCTATCCTGCTTGATTGATTTTAACACCAGGAGGTATTGGTAGTAACGTAAAAGGTATCGTAGTTATATATGCATTAAGGAAAGCAAAATAAGGCAATAAAGAGGGAGTTGCTTCACCCATTAGTGTCATGACCTCCATCAAACTAATGGTTGGATGGCTATTATTCCTAGCGTGCATGAGCCTGGCACATACAACCTGAGATCCAATCAAGGTAGTGTGACTTTGTGACTTATGGGCCTAATCTCGCGTGTGTCCTGCTGATTGGACGTGCCTGCTAATGAAGCCTTCACCTGTCGACTGGCAAGGTGGAGGCGATAGTGGCTGATCAAAGGTTTTGTTTACTTTCTACTTCTTGGTGCTGATATAATTTAATTTTTTATTTGTTTGTGATGAATCGCTAGCACGAGTGTTGTTTGTTACCTTTCAACCATGAAGTGGAATGTTGAAAGGATGGATGGATGATTAAGAGTTATTGTTATTATGTACAATACATGTAGTGTTTAATTAATGGCTTGCACTTCAACAATGAAAAGAAGACTTCATATTCTTATAAAATGTACATCCCTTGCCTTTACCAAACTTATTCGTAAAGTTATATATATATATATATATATATATATATATAT
>JAXIVD010001603.1:15000-27500 GCA_036785275.1 Cancer borealis
GGTTTGGTTAGAAATGTCCAGGAAATATCGTTATGTTGTAGTGTGTGTGTGTGTGTGTGTGTGTGTGTGTGTGTGTGTGTGTGTGTGTGTGTGTGTGTGTGTGTGTGTGTGTGTGTGATGATATAGGTTTTCGATGGTATCTTCCTGCATCTTATTTCGTCTAGACTCTGTGTGTATGTGTGTGTGTGTGTGTGTGTGTGTGTGTGTGTGTGTGTGTGTGTGTGTGTGTGTGTGTGTGTGTGTGTGTGTGTGTGTGTGTGTGTGTGTGTGTGTGTGTGTGTGTGTGTGTGTGTGTGTGTGTGTGTGTGTGTGTGTGTGTGTGTGTGTGTGTGTGTGTGTGATGAGGTTGTCTGTCACTACGCTGTGTGCCTTGTTACGTTTTCTTTTTCCAATTCCAATGATTTACTTTTATGGGAGAATTATTTTGTAACATTCCACAGTTAGTAATTCCATACTACGTATTAAAAATGTGCTTTACGTTGTAAAATAAAAATGCACCGGAGTGTATGAAAACCGTAACCATTAATTAGCAATCGGAAAGAATATGATAACAAAAAACACACAGATAGACAGGAAAAACATGTGTGTGTGTGTGTGTGTGTGTGTGTGTGTGTGTGTGTGTGTGTGTGTGTGTGTGTGTGTGTGTGTGTGTGTGTGTGTGTGTGTGTGTGTGTGTGTGTGTGTGTGTGTGTGTGTGTGTGTGTGTGTGTGTGTGTGTGTGTGTGTGTGTGTGTGTGTGTGTGTGTGTGTGTGTGTGTGTGTGTGTGTGTGTGTGTGTGTGTGTGTGTTTTGTTTATCTAAAAGAAACACATATAACATCACCATAAAATAGGAATAAATAACTGAATACAAGAGACGTGCCCTTACCCCTTTCCCCCTTTTTCCCCTTTCCTCTTTACACACTAGAAAGGTCTATAAGGTGAGGGTCCTGCAGGTCATTGATGAAAACTACCTCACTGAGATCAGGTGTACGAGCCCCATCACTACCACATAATCGGCTTCCAGGTCGAGGGTTGCCTGAGCCCTTCATTTGTGCAGTAATAACGAGGAGAGAGAGAGAGAGAGAGAGAGAGAGAGAGGGACAGAGAGAGAGGGACAATGCGCAGTGAAGGGATGTTACGGAAAGGGAATACTACCCTTGCATTGCCTCTTGCTTCCTCCTACTCTTGTTCACTCGCATGAAGGATGATATTTTTTCTTCTTTTTTTACCGTGTGATTGCTAAGCTATTTTTAATGATTATTTGAACACTGTTTTTATGTCTTTTTTTTTATTATTCATTTGAAGTCAAGAAAATATTGTTCTCTTGCACATGAATGATTGATTAAAAAATTGTTTTGATACTTTTAAATTATTCGATTATTTTCGTCTCATTTATTTTCTTTCTATTGTAACGTAAACATGGTGAAAAAATAAGAGAAAATATACTCGGATAAAAGTTAACACACACACACACAGACATTTCCTCCTTCAGTCCTCTCATCCCCTTCCCTTGTATGTAATGCGATCAGAGTTGCAGCAGAGGAAGCAACCCCAGCCAGCCAGCAAGCTATCAAGGGTAAGGAAGCAGAAAGACATGCACTGAGGGAGGAGAGAGAGGGAAAGGTGAAGCGATGTGTAAGGTTAATCATGAACAAAAGCCGTTGATGTTGAATGACTTGACTGGGGAATAAATGTGTCGAGGAGATTGAACTGAGTGTATCGTATGCTACTTAGGGAAATATAGGACACTTTGGGTTAAGCTAAAAATGGGGATGTGAATGAGTGGTATAGAGATGAAGTATTGTGTGAGGGGAGAGTGAGTAATCAAGCCACGGAGAGCTACAAGGGAGGGGATAGATAGACTTTATTCCTATTGTCCTCCACGTAATAAAATTCTCGTCTTTCTATCTTGCTAAACTGCGTCGTAAAATTTCTATGATAGGGGCTTTGGAGGTTAATTATATTTTGTTCTTTTCATAAGCCGCTTGAACCTGTATTCTTAGCAAATATTTTTAATTTATTTCTTTTAATTTCAATGTATAATGTTTCATCACAGGCTATTAATATTCATAAATACCAGATGAAAACTCACCGTGTTTATGGTATCTATTTAAAACTTGATAATCTGAGTATTTGTAACATATGTAATGGGTGGATTTTGAATACGTATTTGCTTGGTATTGCAAGGATGGACTGCAGTTAATGCGCGTCTAACAATGATGATAATTATAAATATCTTCCTCTAATTTACTTCAAACCCAAACGCTGCCCTTTTTATCAATGTTTATATTTATATTTATAATACATGAATACAAAGCTCTTTATTTAAATGTATAGTTGCATTGTGTGATAACATATACACAATTACATTATTTATAGGATGGGGTTACAGACTTATTTTTATCATCATGCCTCGTAACAATGGTTTTAGACTGCGCAGTTACGGCTTTCTAGGAAATATCAATGATCAAGCTTGGATTCCATTTTTCCTAACGTACTCAATGCTTATTACAAAGAACACGACGATTGGCACCTAATTTTACATCTAATTTCTTGTAGCTCCGCTAAGTTTGGTTTCCACGTGAAGAGGAAAGGAAGAATCGAACACATTGAGTATTCAGTTTAAACACAAATCTTGACTGTAATAATCCAAGTGGAAGGTTGAAAGGAAGGATTGCATGAATGTTTTTCCCCTTAACGCACATCACCCAGAGTAAATGTGAGAGGAAAGGAGAAAGGAGAAAGGAGGCGGCAGGTGGGAGGAGGTAGGAAAGAGATTTCAGGTCATCATAAATTTTAAATATTTGATAGACATATTTTCTAGTTGTTTCATTTCCTGTATTTATTTTTTTTACTCTATTTCATTTATACATTTTTAATTTATGCATTGAAACAGTGAAATATCTAGGTTTTGTTTCGCTGAGGGAAAACAATTGTACTGAAACAAAGTGTGTATGTGTGTGTCTATCATTATCTCTCTGTCTCTCTCTCTCTCTCTCTCTCTCTCTCTCTCTCTCTCTCTCTCTCTCTCTCTCTCTCTCTCTCTCTCTCACCCCTCACCCCTCCTGCTGCTAGAGGCGACATACAGGGATCAGGAATTGTATTGTCAAAGCACAAACATTAACGCGTGTCATGTATACTTCACACAGAGAGTCTGGTGATGATCGCTCTCCTCTTGTTACGTTAGCTTTATATCTGATGTGCTCGTTAAGCTGCCGCCTCCTCACCCCCACCCTCCCACTCGACCTCACCCGCTGGCAAGGACTAACACTGGACTGACATTTCTCGTTCACCTCCACTGCACTGCCGCCACCCCCGAGTGAAGGTAGTGGTGGGGGTGGTAGTGAGTGTTTTTACTCCAGTACGTGAAGCTTTGATCTGTTATGATACGGTCGTTGATCTTTTCCAAACATCATCATTACCGTTGCGCTAAGCCATGGAGTAATTGAATAATGTATGTTTGTGTATGATACTTCTTCGCTTTGTTATAAATGTTTTTTGTTTCTCTCTCTCCCTACCTATCTATGCTCGTGTTTGTATGTGATGTTTGTGAGGGAGTCTTCGTTGTGTTGTCTTTGTTAGTTTATAAATTGTTTTCCAGTGTTTGTTTAGTAAGAATGAAGAGGAAAAGATCTCACAGTTGATAGAGCTTAAAAAAAATAACTCCACGGACTGTTTTTGATACGTGAGATATAAAATATGAAAAAAGTTTGATTTTATGTGGAGTTAGACTGTCAAGAGAGCAAAAATAATTCAATATGAAAATAAATAAAAATAAAAACTGAACGACGGAAATCACACAGCTTATGAAATGTTAAAATATAAAGAATTCCATGTGTAAAGAACGTAAAACACTCAACAATGGTGTGTGTTCCATTCAACTTGACGATTTATTGATTTAAACTCTAGATTTGTGTTTAGTTCAGATTTTCGTAGTTTAAGATTGACTTTTGTCATTATTATTACTTCTATTATTATTGTTATAGATCATTGATAATTACACATACTAATAGTCATACACATTTCAGAATCTCCTGTTATTACATATTCACTATCATTAATCAAAAGTTTGGATTAAGCTTTATAAATCCTAAAGCTGAAACTTATTATAATTAAGCTATATGCACCGATCACTTCTCTTGTTCTGAATGGAAGGAATTTCTTAACAGCTTAACTCATTCAATCAGCCAATTAGCATTCAATTACTTATGTTATTCAATTGGTAATTCAGACAGTCATCCTCGTTAAGTAGTCTCGTAACATAACAATAGTCAGTCAGTCAATCAGTCAGTCAGTCTATCACGTGAGGAAACGCAACACAAAAGGAATACTACTCATACATACGTAAAAACTCAGGATTGTTAGTATTTCTTGGAATATTAGAAGCTCGTATCCATGCCTCCAGGATTGCGCGTGGGTTGTTATGTAAGACCAATTTTCCTCTCTCCCCGTGTTGTCCTGTGTGATGTTATGTAATAGTTTCCCACACCATTATTACAGTGTGTTATTGTCACAGGCGTTTGATTGATTCAATTTGCTCTCGTTCTTTTGATGATGGTTTCTTTTCTGTTTTTTTTTTATGGTATGTAGTGTAATGATATTGATAGTAAGAGTAAAAGTAATAATAATATAATAATAATAATAATAATAATAATATTAATAATAATAATAATAATAATAATAATAATAATAATAATAATAATAATAATAATAATAATAATAAAAGTAATAACAATAATAATAATAATGATGGAAATTATGATAATTGGAGAATGAAGAAAAATACATTGATGCAGGTAGAGGCTTGCAATTAGCATGACTGTGTCCATTGTGCGTGTGCGTGTGTGTGTGTGTGTGTGTGTGTGTGTGTGTGTGTGTGTGTGTGTGTGTGTGTGTGTGTGTGTGTGTGTGTGTGTGTGTGTGTGTGTGTGTGTGTGTGTGTGTGTGCCTGAGAGAGAAAAAAAAACAAAAGAGAAAGGGAAAAAAAGAAAGAAAGAGAGAGAGAGTAGAAAATAGACAAAGCCATTGGTACAAAAACTCCCCAATGCTTTTTACAATGGCAACGCTCGTGGTTGGTTGGCTCGTGAAAGGAACTCATGAATTCATTACATACAAAGAATACAAGGTCAACGTAAAGGGGTCAGGTCGATATATAATGTCCTCTCTCCCTCCATTGCTACTAATGTTCCTGCTGCTATGAAAACCTTGATGATAAATGTTCAGGTTCCTTGAGGAAACAAACTTGGTGAATTCTCAGTTATTTTGATTGATAAATGTTTGGTTTTTTTATTTATTTATTTATCATTGCTGTTTTTTTTTATGGTGGTGGTGTTATTTTTTTGAGATTAAGTGATGTACTTGAAAGTAAAAAGAAAAAATTGACACCATAATTTTTTTTTTCGTAAGTAGGTTATGTGAACAGATTAAAGTACTTTGTTAACTTTAGAAAATTGTTTGGTAACGCAATGGTAAGTTATTCAATGTCCTTTTAACTAATTTTGATGCTATAATTTAATTTGAAAAATCCGGTTTACTAGATCCTATGAAGCTCACATATATATTTCATCAACTTTCATACAGGAATACCAAATCTTTCCATGAGATAACTCCTGATCGCGTAAAGATATGATCGTATATAGACTATGATTACCCAATTCTGTAACGCATTCACTGTAACTGATTGCGACTCTGGTTCAGGTGGAGGAAGGGAGGTGACACAGGCGTTGGAATAAAACTGCTCTCAATACATCATTTGCTCACATTGCTACAAACTGCGCCATCAATATACTTATAAACAGTCCCGGGAAAAAAATACGGGTAAGAAAAATCCTTCAGTGACATATCATATTACTCGTTTGGTTTCCAAGTTGGAATGCTGTGTGGAAACAAGATTCATTTTACGTTGCAATACTCTTCCATATTTTCATTACATTGATTGTTATGATCATTATCTCCTTCTCGTGTAAGGCAACATTTCTAACGCGTGGAAAAGAAGGAGAGGGAGTCTTGCACTTGGCACAAAACAGTTATTGAATTATCACGGTATCACGAGAAAGGGATAAAAGAAATATACATTGCATAAGTTTCCGTCTAGAATCATTGTAGGGGAGTGGAAGGTATGATGTAAGGCTCAGAGGTGCTTGACAAAGTACTAGACATGTTACACAACAGTTACAGGGGAGTAAAAAAACAACAACAAAATAATAGTCGTTGCGCTTTGCTAGGACTGGGTAAAGGTCAGAGCGTCACTAGGTAAACATTGATCAGCCATGCAAAGGCAGCAACGCAGTAGGAGAACGACAACACGTGACACACCATGCTCGTGTGGAGATGAACAACGCACTAGAGAAAGGTTGGGTTCATATCAACATTACATAACCACCTACTTGCACTCTGACTAAAGGAAAAAAATAAAAGAATACTAAAATAAAAAATAAAAATATTAAGTTGACAGTAAAGTATTTGAGGGACAAGTGACTGTCATTAAAATGTCACAGTAGCTGGAATATCCTTCTAACAATCTCTTCTTACGCTTCATGCCTTTTCATTACATAACTCATGACTGTGGGTAGCTATGTAATGTTTTCTGACTTGCTTTGGTCTATGGGAATTTAAAATGATAATAATATCCATAGTTTGGGTATGTACTTTTTTTTCATGACTACCATAATGCAGATGTGATCCTCAAGTTGTATATGATTTAGTCTCCTGTGCCACACTTCGTCTTCCTTCTGTTCTGTCTTAACGCGATGCAACTTTTCACGAGGCGAGACAAGGCAAGACGAGGGATGTCCAGATTTTACTCAACACGAGACAGCCTTACTGAGCCTTACTTATCTAAACTTAAAAAACTTGTCAAGATTTACAGAAAAGTCACAAGTTTGTTTCATTTGCTTCCACCTCCCTTTCATTTGTATCAGTCTTGGATTCAGTATATTATTCGTCTCTATTATATCTTATTTGCTATCCTTCGTTTTGTCTGCTTTATTGTGGTGACCTTTGATATGATAGTCATGTTTGTTTCACTCACTCACTCACTCACTCACTCACACTCTCTCCCTCCCTCCCTTTCTCCCTCTCTCACTCCCTCGCTCAATCAGTCAGTCTCCATGTCCACTGCCCTTCTCAACCTGTCAACTTTATGTCACAACCGACCCCTGGGGCGGAACTACGGTGCAAAACTTTTTATCTTTTTCATTACGTGTTTTCATTCTCTTTCTAGTTTTGTTGGTTGTCAATAAATGTCTTACTCGTATCTTTCTACTTTTTCTTTTTCGTTTGATCAATTATTTCTGGTTTATTTCTAAGTTTCTATTCACCTTGTATATGTAAGAGCATTAGGTCATTGTCGGGGAGATATTACGTAACTGTATATGGATTGGATTGATTGCTATGTTATGAACAATAATTACGTGTCGCCTGGAGGAATTGCAGGTAACATATCTATTAATAACTATATAACAAAGGTGAGTAGTACTGTTGGTGTTGTTGATTAGTGTTCCGTTAAAAAGTAAGATGAGTAAGTAATGTACGTTGTCTCCTATTTAGGGATCGCTTAAAGATGTTACAAAGCCTTAGTAATATGCTGTAATGTGTGTTCTGGTGCTGTAACGCAAGACTTATGGAATCATAGTTCTCGCATGCACTGCCACAAAAAATGATGTAATATAGTTATGTAATACCGTTTGAGTGTGTCACGTTTTAATGATATGTTTTAATTATGCGTTATTATTGCTCAGCTGCCATTTTCCAATCTATGCTATTTTTTTGTCATATTATTTTATTTATTTATTGGTTTTGTCGCTGATGCTGACCTGAAAATTTCACTTGTATCAATCACATTTATTAACACGAATATTAAATGCTTTGCCATTAAAAAGTGTTTATTGTATGCAATGTCAATGTTAACAACGGAAACATTGCCGGCGGGGAGTTAATTAAAAAATCTATTCAAGCAATGAATTAATATCCTTCATTTTCAAAATATTTGGCTCAGTTGTGGAGCCTCTTTTTTTTTTTAGTGGGTAGGGTCGGATGGGGGAGGGTGGTGGAGGTGCGATAAATCAGATCGTTTTAATAGATATATTACAAACATTCTCGGTGATCTTTCGTTTCTCTCTCTCATCAGTGTCATTCTATAGATCATTTCTAGGCTCGTGTAACAGTCATATAAGTTCAAATATAATGCATTATAATAAGCTTGTCTCGTCTGGTGTTTGTTGTTTACATAAGTACGTAAACAAACCTAGCAGCGTGGAGACACCATTATTATGATGCAAGATTCGGTGTCAGTCTTTCTCGCGGTCTGTTTACAAACACGAAGTGTTCTCCCGGTGCGCCCGCCGGTGAGCTTGTTAACAACATGTTTTGGCATCAGAATGTTCGTACTTGTTGTGTTGGTTGTTATCTCCTTAGTGTGCTGTGTGCTTTGTCATTACGTGTGCCTCGTTACCTGCTACACATGAGGAAGCACACTGATGTTAAGCTCGTAAGTTAGTGTGTGAAGCATGGCTGGATGGGGCCGTGTGTGTGTGTGTGTGTGTGTGTGTGTGTGTGTGTGTGTGTGTGTGTGTGTGTGTGTGTGTGTGTGTGTGTGTGTGTGTGTGTGTGTGTGTGTGTGTGTGTGTGTGTGTGTGTGTGTGTGTGTGTGTGTGTGTGTGTGTGTGTGTGTGTGTGTGTGTGTGTGTGTGTGTGTGTGTGTGTGTGTGTGTGTGTGTGTGTGTGTGTGTGTGTGTGTGTGTGTGTGTGTGTGTGTGTGTGTTTGTGTGTGTGTGGAGGTGGAAGGAAGATGGAATGTAAACAGCCTCGTGCGTCTTCACTTCAATACACATCAATGGTCCTCCACTGGCCGCCTCCCGCCCTATAGTATACATTCACGTGTGTTTATATTCCTCCCGCATTAACACACGTGGAAACATACGAGCTCCATAAAGACTAATGACTCTACATACACTTATATGTTTTTTTATGGACATGGACACGGTCACGCACAATCATTCATAGATTTACATACATGATCCAAGTCTAATCATAATTATACACACACACACACACACACACACACACACACACACACACACACACACACACACACACACACACACACACACACACACACACACACACACACACACACACATGCGCACACGCACGCGAATTTCTCTCCAGTAAAATAGGAATCAGAGTAATATAGAAATCTTAGTGCAGTTGAACGTTAGCAGTATTACTTTATAGCGAAGCAGAAAAGACAAAAAGGGAATATAAATACGTTTTAAAAAGTCTATAGTGATTAATACAATACAATTTCTCTCATCCTTGGCATATCGTCCTCGTGTTTGGAAAGGCAGTAAACGAGTACGTTATGATTATTTTGTTTATTATATTCTTGCGTCAGTTAAGTTAAGTTGTTGTCTCAGCCGTGCTACATTCTCACTGAAGCAGAACAGCGGAGATGCTCCCTTGATCTTATAATATCGTCGCACTCACGCACTTACACACTCACACACATCACTAACTTCGCTTAACTTCACTCGTTTCGTATCTCACAACTCCCTCGTGACATTCATTAGTTTCCAAGTGAGTGATCATCGCTAAGCTGCACCATTATTTCCGCTTGACTTTATTACATAATACACGTTCTTCGTTGTCTTGTAAACATGCTTTGAGATGGGCGAAGGTAAACTATGGTATGAGAAGCAGAGAAGAAAAAAAATTCACGGGAAGTCAAGGAAATTTAAAGCGAAAATTTTGTTATCTAATGAAAATTAATTAAATCCAAACAACGTTAATTAACTCCAATTTTGCGACCTACATAATGTTTTGTCAGACGTTTACAGCATAATTATTCCTGCTGAATTGACTTACAATGATTTCATCGTGACATAACATCACGTTGCCATAGTGATTAATTAAATGATGAATCTACATAATATTGTCATCGCGTTTATGTGGAATGGAAGTACAAGATCAAGACTAATAATGGTTGTTGTCACATTCTACAACAGTCAGTAAAAAGGAAACTTAATGAAAGGGGAAAAACTATATCAATGCGTGAATGGATTTGGGTTTCATTACAAAAGAAAATGTTTCCATACATAAGAACACACTAGAATAAGATCATAAGGAGTCTGCAAAAGGTCAATCGCCTTACGCAAAGGCTCGCAGTATTGATGTCTTTTTTCATGGATGAAAGGAAGAACTGAGAGCTGCCAGATTTTTGGAGAGGGGAGTATTGGGCAAATTGGTCCCTTTGAAAATAATGGTAATAACATCGAAATATATGAACCGTGACCTGCCTGATGTCCATTGATATATTAGATCATTCATTGATAACTATTGAAAAATACATCACCGTAATTAATTCTGATACACTTCTGCTTGGCGCGCCGCCCCCCATTAGTAATCAATCATGTATTTTTTTTTTTACAATGATCCAGTGTGTTGTGCTGTGTTGTGAAGTGGTGAGGTTACCTGCATTGTTACCTGACCTCACTACACACTAACACTACCTAGAACATATTGTCCTATCATTCTGAGAAGCTTCATATCAAACGGCACGTGTCGTTTGTTTGCCCTTAGTGGTGCAGACAATGAAGTTCTTGAGGGTGAACTTTTCAATAAACAATGTGAGGAGAATTATTACCTCTATGAATGATTTGTTTATATAATCTCAGAGAAGAATTATTAGTTTTCTCCACCATCAACAATGATTTTCCATACTATATCCTATATGAATATGGTTGATATTGTATTTGAATATCGTATTACTGAGCATGAAATACACAACTGGCTTGAAATAGCACCATTACATGCATGTGATATACCTTCATGTTGCTACATTGTTGTGTTCGAAGCTAAATTATTTATCCTTTCCTTCTATAGCGTGTGATTTGTGTGTTCAAGGTTATGTAGGAGTCAAAGGCAATGTGTGTGTGTGTGTGTGTGTGTGTGTGTATATATGTGTGTGTGTGTGTGTGTGTGTGTGTGTGTGTGTGTGTGTGTGTGTGTGTGTGTGTGTGTGTGTGTGTGTGTGCGTGTGCGTGTGCGTGTGTGTGATCAAAGGGTGTCTCGTGTCTCATTAACAAGTGGTAATTGGGTGAATCCTCAGCTAGACGCTTCTTGATGTTAGCGAGTGTTAGTGGAAGGCCAGAGCAGCGCAGTGGAGGCTGCTGGAGGCAGAGGAAGTATTGCAAAGAGAGATAAAGAGCAAGAGAGAAAGAGAAAAAAAGAGAAAAAGAAAAAAAGAGAAAAGAGAAAAAAAAAAGAGAAGAAAATTTATCGATGGGGTTACACTACATATAATTATTTCTAAACCTTTACCAGTAAATGAAACTATCAAGACGAAAACTAAACTTATATGAATCCCAATTGAAGAAAAAAAATAATGACAGTTGATAGAAGTATTGTGCTTACTAATCCATAATTCCATGCATAACATTTTGCATAACCTTATCTTTCCTGCGTCTAAGCTTAATGTTATTGTTATTATTATTATTATTATTATTGTTGGTGTTGGTGGTGTTGTTCCATGAATATGCACGTGATATTGTGTATTGTATTATATGTCAAGCGTAGTTCTTCCAGTGGTTATATTTATCTCGTGTGCATATCAGCATACAAGGGATCATGAATATATATATAGGAATCAGTGTCCGAGAATAGCTGTTTCATCCTAAGAGTTATCTAGTTTCGTCTATTGTTGAGAAAGCGAGAGAGAGAGAGAGAGAGAGAGAGAGAGAGAGAGAGAGAGAGAGAGAGAGAGAGAGAGAGAGAGAGAGAGAGAGAGAGAGAGAGAGAGAGAGAGAGAGAGAGATAGAGATAGAGAGGGAGAGCTCCGTTTGAGGCGACCATGTGTGGCCTGACTCCCGGATGCTATTCAAAGGCATAGACTTGGATGCCCCTTAAAGGGATTACTGGATATATATAGATCCATGAAACGCACAACATTGATTGGCAGCACCTGTGATTATTTCGACTTGCTTTTTTTGACTGTTTTACGTTTGGATTTTTCATTTTTTAGCTGTTTGTTTATCGTTTTTTACTATCTATCGTATTTTTACGGTATTACGTTAGGATTTTAAACTCTTAGCCTGTCTGTTTATTTTGTTTGATGTGTGTGTGTGTGTGTGTGTGTGTGTGTGTGTGTGTGTGTGTGTGTGTGTGTGTGTGTGTGTGTGTGTGTGTGTGTGTGTGTGTGTGTGTGTGTGTGTGTGTGTGTGTGTATGTGTATGTGTGTGTGTCTCGTTGCTATTTCTGTCTGGTTTTAATTTCCTACTTTTGCCTGTCTCCCTATGGCGCTCGCTTTATCTTTCTTTCTTTCTTTCTTTCTTTCCGTTTGTCGTCGTGTCAGTTTTGCCTTATCTCTGTGTGTGTGTGTGTGTGTATGTGTGTGTGTGTGTGTGTGTGTGTGTGTGTGTGTGTGTGTGTGTGTGTGTGTGTGTGTGTGTGTGTGTGTGTGTGTGTGTGTGTGTGTGTGTGTGTGTGTGTGTGTGTGTGTGTGTGTGTGTGTGTGTGTGACTG
>JAXIVD010001603.1:30000-42500 GCA_036785275.1 Cancer borealis
CGTAGTTTGAAAGTTTGTAAGGCTGGAGGGAAGTGTGTGAGAGTGATAGTGAGAGAGAGAGAGAGAGAGAGAGTGAGAGAGAGAGAGACACCCTAGGGAAAGTTTATAGGAAATTCATCGCGACAGGAACGCTCTGGAATACTTGGCTTGACTGCGTTCCCTTCCCTCCCTCCCTTGTCACAAGCAAATATTCATCATGACGTACAAGACCGAAATAATTCCACTCCACTCCACTTCACTTCATTTCATTTCATTTCATCCATCGGTAATATTTGAAAGCTGCGTTCTTCCTATTTTTTTTTTTTTTGATTTATGAAGAATAGTTTTGTGAGTGGTGGGAAGTTACTTTTGTTTTGGAATAACAGAATAACCGTAGTGTTAGCGTGATATTTTGGGAACACGTTGACTGATTGAAAAATTCCTGAGAAAAAGAAAGAGAGGACAAATATCTTACTTACGTGAAATGGAAAATGATTGAAAAGGATGCATGTTTAACGAAGCATTTCCTTTATTTTACTCCTATCACTCCCTCCTTACACGCCCTCAACACACACCCTCACTATGCAGGCAGCTTCGGGCGCACCATGCAAATATCTATGCTATGCCGTGACTAACTTCTTACAATATAACCACACGTATCTTAGTACTTTCAATAACTCTCCTCAGACAGTACATCAGGCTTGGATTGGAGTTCCTTACTGTACTAAGCCGAAGATTCACTAAAATTACCAGAGATACAAACGTTTCTGTGCATGTAACTGTTCGTGTCATTCATTAACATTCATATTCTAACGATTTAATGAATAACAAAGCATAGTATTGTCTTTACTTGTAGATTATAGTTATCGAATAGCGTATTAACCTTTTTTTTTATTGGAGGAACGCAGACTCTAATGGCATCTGTGAACCATCCTTCAACTATCTATCCTGGTTGGAAATAGTTTGCTTGGAATTTCTTAATGAATCTGTAAACCGTATATAGTCTAAGCTTTCCCTCAACAATTTGTGCAACTCTGGCAGGCCTCCGGCGTGCCTCGGAGACTAGTGAGGCGCGCTGAGACCCTCACATCTGAAGTATGACCTGAAGGCTTGGATAAAAATAGACAACGGTGTGTAAAGATGCAGGAAAGTTACAGAGTTGGAGGTAAAACAATGATTTTGAGAGAATATTGTGTTGATTCTCTCTCTTTTTTTCTCTCAGCATTGATTTAATTATTTTTTATTCGAAATATTTTTTACTTAAACTTATATAACTGAACGGAATATATACTTGTGTCCTCTTTTACCTTGACATGTTCGCTCTTCCCTGTACGTGGAAATTTTTGTGTCTCAGAACGTTATATATCTTAGGAAGGTGTAAAAGAAGGTGTTTTTTTCGTTCATCTCCCTGCAGCGTTGTATCTTTGAGGTACTACTAACTTATCATTATTATTACTTTCTACCTACACACACCTTATACAACATACAGTAAATACTACACACACATACACACACACACACACACACACACACACACACACACACACACACACACACACATACACACACACACACACACACACACACACACACACACACACACACACACACACACACACACACACACACACACACATACACACACACACACACACACACACACACACACATACACACACACACACACACACACACACACACACACACACACACACACATACACATACATATATAGACTTTCGAAGAACTGACACGGTTGCACAATTTCAAAGCGAAGTTAAGTGAAGTGGATGTAATCTCTCTCGCAAGCAACGAATGTAAGATGGGCTGTATGTGTGTATGTGTGTGTGTGTGTGTGTGTGTGTGTGTGTGTGTGTGTGTGTGTGTGTGTGTGTGTGTGTGTGTGTGTGTGTGTGTGTGTGTGTGTGTATGTGTGTGTGTGTGCGTGTGCATGTGTGTGCGTGTGCGTGTGTGTTGGACATGAGGGACGAATCCTTCCTTCATCTGAAAATCGATGTTGTGTTGTTTATGCATCAGTTTTTCGTTGAATATTTTGTTTCTTGGTTTGCTCGTAACACGCTGTGACAGATGTGAACTTTTTTTTTGCAATGGACAGTGGCATTGTTCCAAGGATGTATTTTTTTCTATGAATGAATGTGATCCGTGGAAGGCTGGGGCAACGTAACCTAACCTGACCTTACTTGACCTGACCTACTTCCCTTCCCTGTAGGCTGACTTAATTAACGCAAGAGGCTTAAGGTGGTGGTAGAATCTCCACCTCGGGTCACAGTAACATGTTAACTTATAAAAAAAAAATGTTGAATTCACTTACGAATAATTGATTTCATAAGTGTTGTTTGAATTCGCATTTCCTAGAGATTTCATTAAAAGTTATCAAGTTTGTATCGTGTTCTATTTTTCTGATAAGTTCAAGTCTTTCAGTATTTCTTTCCATTCATCCATTCATTCATTTATCTCTATATCCATTGATTCATATTATCGTCTATCTGTATCCATTCATCCATCCATGTATCTTTTGGTTGTCTATCTATCCATTCAGTAGTGATTTTCAGGTTATTTTAGTCGTACAGGCAACATCTTGGAACGTGTTGTGTGTGGGTGAAAGGATGAAAGGATCAGAGTAAAGCAGTTTGGTGATGTAATATTATTGAATTTTGATTATCTGTGTCTCGTTTATTCCTTCTGCTGCTTCTCCTCCTCATTGTCTTTCCTCCTCCTCCTCCTCCTCCTCCTCTTCCTTCTCCTCTTCCTTCTCCTCCTCCTCTTCCTCTTCCTCCTTCCCCGCTTCGTTATTAAACATCTCCCCTTTCCAATGCTAAAATAAACTTGCCATATTAGTTATTTGTCAGTACATAAAGTAATAAGTCTACAATGCTTTCTTTAAACACTGGGAAAAAAAAGGTTGAATTTAAGGCAAGGAAAAAATTCAGATGGTTTAAAAATAATCTAGCATCTCCTTCCCTCCCTCCTTCCAGTTTTTCCTTTTCTTCCAGTCTATTCCAGGTGACTCCTTTGTCTTGAGGCGTCGTCACGGTAATGAGTCTTAGGTTCATTTTGTGTGTGTTCTATTCTCTCTTTCACTCACTCTCTCTTTTCGTAGTCGGTTTAATGAAAGCGATAATTTACCGAGGTAGTTATCTTGCGTATTATGAATTAAGGTTTTGTTCGATTTCATTATTCTATTTTCTTTTGAAGTGTAGATATTTGACTTTGAATGAAAAATAAAAAACTTCCATTGAAATTTTACTTACCAAAAAATAAAAGGTAAGTATATTTTTTTTTAATGGAAGTGAGAAACAATCAGAATCTTGTGTGAACGAACTTTACGATTGATCTGTTTACCTTCTGTTGTGCAGTGACCGTAGCAAGGAAACAATACCTGCAACTAACTAACTAACTACCTGGTTACCGATCTATCAATGTGGGAAGCCAAGAGAGCAGAACGGAGATTAAAGTTTCAATTGAAGGAAAGTCTGAACAGCTTCTTTGAGTGACTCGGAAGCACTTCAATTTCTGATGAGCTTTTGAAACCGAAAGTCTAGATCTAACAAGCCTTGGGTGGGTTGAAGAATGTATCAAATGTATTATTATTTACCTTCTCCACCTGTGTCATACGTGTGGATTTGGTGTGTGTGACTGTATGTGTGTGTGTGTGTGTGTGTGTGTGTGTGTGTGTGTGTGTGTGTGTGTGTGTGTGTGTGTGTGTGTGTGTGTGTGTGTGTGTGTGTGTGTGTGTGTGTGTGCGTGTGTGTGTGTGTGTGTGTGTGTGTGTGTGTGTGTGTCTGTCTGTGTGTGTGTGACTGTGTGGGAGGATACGTGTGTGTGTGTGGCTGCATGTGTAGGAACCAATCTTGATCTTGTGTATGGAGAAAAAACAATGAAATGAAGAATAGGGAAGAATAATGATGGAGGGGGAAGAAATAATGATAAATGGAAAATAATAATGATGAATGGGAAAGAATAATGATGTTTGAGGAAGAATAGTGATGAATGGTGGTAGAAATAATGACGAATGAGAAAAAAAATAAGGATGGATGGGGAAGAATAATAACAAATGGAAAAAATATCATGATAAATTGGAAAAAATAATGATAAATGCGGAGGGAAAAATTAACATGTAAATTAAATCCTAAATAGAATGTCGTGAATAACTGATAAATATGAACTGAAGTTATTAATATGCGTTGATTAAACATGCATCTACGTTAATAATAGCAACAGGAGAGAAGGGAAGATTGAAAAGCGTTACAAAAGACTACTAGTGATGAGAATGTGTTCCCTCAGGTCAGAATGGAAATTATTGCAAAACTAACACTATGAATATAATGTGTTGCAAACATTGATTCTACCACCACCACCACCACCATTACCACCACCACTACCACTACCACTACTACCACCACTATCAGCAACAAGGAGGAATGTGTGAGGACGTGAAAGATTGTTATACTAAGTGTGTGCTGTTGTGTTTCAATATTGTGAAGTGATAGCAATGTATATTTTAATAGATCATCTACATACAAGGTTCATCTGTCTCTCTTACACTTTCTCTCTCTCTCTCTCTCTCTCTCTCTCTCTCTCTCTCTCTCTCTCTCTCTCTCTCTCTCTCTCTCTCTCTCTCTCTCTCTCTCTCTCTCTCTCTCTCTCTCTCTCTCTCTCTCACACACACACACACACACTCACACACACACACACACACACACACACACACACACACACACACACACACACACACACACACACACACACACACACACACACACACACACACATACACACACACACACACACACACACACACACATACACACACACACACACACACACACACACACACACACACACACACACACACACACACATACCGTAACCTACATTTTCAACGATTAAATAATGCAAAAAAAGGCTGTCAGTTCAAGACCTATGGATGTGTAAAGAGAGAGAGAGAGAGAGAGAGAGAGAGAGAGAGAGAGAGAGAGAGAGAGAGAGAGAGAGAGAGAGAGAGAGAGAGAGAGAGAGAGAGAGAGAGAGAGAGAGAGAGAGAGAGAGAGAGAGAGAGAGAGAGAGAGAGAGAGAGAGAGAGAGAGAGCAAAAAAAAAAGAGAAAAAAAGTGCGAGAGAATAAGAAAAAAAATAAATGAAAAAAAGTCATTTATGTTTAGTGTTGCATATGACAAGCAAGGTTGCACATACCCTAGTGTTCTATCCTCTTCAAACTTGCAAACCTCATCTCTCCCTCTCTCCCTCCTTCCCTCCATCTCTCCCTGCCTCCCTCCTCATCCCTTTTCCTACCTCATTCCTCCTCATCCAAACCTGTCTCTCTGCCTCCCTCTCTTTCTCTCCCTGCCTCCCTCCTACCTCATCCCTTCCTCTCACCTCATCCCTCCTCATTACTCCCTCTCTCCCTCTCTCCTTCCTTCCTCAAAGCAGCATTGATACTGTTGCATAATTATCACACGTCGAGCAATCAGCGGCTGTCACTTTACATACATGAACGTTGTCAAAGCAAAAAGATCACTCACTCACTCACTCACTCACTCACGGTAAAATGACAAACGCACGCAAAGAAAATGACATACACAGTTCCACACCAATATAAAGAGTAGTTCAGCGGTAATAGAGATAATACATGCAATTACAACCATGAACTCTCTCTCTATCTCTCTCTCTTGCTGGGTGTGTGACTACGTATGAACGTTAATGATAAAAGATACATAGCAATCAACGTTATGTAATACTCACGGGAGGCATGGAGCGGGGAGAGTAGTTGTAGTAGTAGTAGTGGTAGTAGAAGAAGTAGAACAGCATGGTGGTCCCGCCAACGCATGATGCCTTCTCTCTCTCTCCTGGTTGTCTGGTTCCTTAAGTGTTAATGTTTCCCGTTAAGGAGAACGCTAAGGAGAGTGAGTGTGATATGTGAGAGCTGTGCCTCGTGTGTGCGTTTATGTGTACGGATTATGTGCGTCTGTGAGGACTGCGATGAGTTGATCCGGTAGGTTGTAGAGGGCTCACTGGCTCCTGTTTGGATGAGAGAAGAAAACACACGTGAGGAATTGATATATGACTAAAATGTGTATGTGTTTTATGTATTTTTCGGGGGGAGGGAGGGTAGTAATATTGTAATGTTATTTACTATATTGTAGAGTCTGTTCCTGATAACACACACACACACACACACACACACACACACACACACACACACACACACACACACACACACACACACACACACACACACACACACACACACACACACACACACACACACACACATGGTTGAACGCAGGTGTATGAACCCGCTGTGTGTATCCATAATTACGTAATTAAGCGAATCTGGTATAATATGTGAAAGCCATTTACTGACACCTGTTCCTCATGTATGTATGTATGTATGTATGTATGTATACAATTTCGTGATTTTATTTTATTAGTAGTAAAGTAATCTGCATTACCTAACAACCCTTGAATACACACACAATGTTACACCCAGCCCTTGTATACCTTCATTCAACCTCGATCAAGGGCCCTTAGCTCTCAACTTTACATCAACCTTGCCTAGAAAATTCCACCCTTGAATATATACAATTAAAGTTTATAAAAAGTATTTGTGAATGACTGTGATTGAAGTGAAAGGTAGAAGGACACTGTAGCAACACACTTTCATACAACTACAGTTAAGTTTTAATAGTGGACATTCCTTCCTTTGATGTGCTAACTGTGACCTGCATTGAGGGCGCGTGTATATGTGTATGTATGCATTCACCCCTTTGTTATGTAAGGCAATTAGTGGGTTAAGCTTGGCAGGTGTGCGGGTGTTAGTGGGGGAGGCAGCTGAGCGGTGGATGGGTGGGTTGATAAGCGGCTGAGGATCGTATGCTCACTTTTCATATTTTGTCAGTTCATTCACAGTGAAGTATTGAAGCCAATCATTGCACACTCACATTCAATATACATGATAACAAAAAAGATTCATTGAAGAGGTGTACATTGTTGAGTGAGTGTGTGTGTGTGTGTGTGTGTGTGTGTGTGTGTGTGTGTGTGTGTGTGTGTGTGTGTGTGTGTGTGTGTGTGTGTGTGTGTGTGTGTGTGTGTGTGTGTGTGTGTGTGTGTGTGTGTGTTAAGAGGATCGTATCGTAAGTGTAAATACTGTACATCGTAAGTTGAAAATCCTTAACTAACAGCAAACCATAATGATGATAAGCTTGTTGTTGGGGTGAGAAGCTCCTCTTTAATCAAGTTTATTCAAGGTAACTCAAGGTATGTAATTGCCTTGAACTTTATCCTTGAAACATGAATCCCTACATCCAATTATAGAAGCTGAGTAATGAGATATGCAGATCATTGTTTGCCTGGCGTGTGTGTGTGTGTGTGTGTGTGTGTGTGTGTGTGTGTGTGTGTGTGTGTGTGTGTGTGTGTGTGTGTGTGTGTGTGTGTGTGTGTGTGTGTGTGTGTGTGTGTGTGTGTGTGTGTGTGTGTGTGTGTGTGTGTGTGTGTGTGTGTGTGTGTGTGTGTGTGTGTACAGCAGCGTGATAGAGTGAGTGGGTGTATGTATTGTTATCTGTGTTTGCCTTCCGTTGTATACTTTCTGGAAACTCCAATTGCTTCTTTTTGTTTCGTATTGAATGGAAATGTTTCATGATGCCTGAGAGCCTGAGAGGGTAACTATCCCCCTCCCTAACATAGACTTCCTTCCTAGTGTAGGGACGTGAGTTTGAAAGAGAGAGAGAGAAGAAAAAAAAGAGAGAGAGAGAGAGAGAGGGAGAGAGAAAAAAAAAGTGAGAGAGAAAGTGTGTGTGTGTGTGTATGTGTGTGTATGTATGTATTCACTAAACCCTAAGTCACCACGTGTTCTATTATCACTAGTATGTTATCTCATGTGTCAAACTCTCTTTAATATCTATCACTATCTACCTATCTATCTATCACTGAGTCTAGTTCCAGTGTTGTTATCTAAGTTAATCAAACGAACAGGCAAACTCATCTCAATTAAGAAATCGAAGTGGCTGAACCATTACATTCCTGATTTGAGTGGCTTTTCCATTTACTTTCACACAAGACCATTGACTCTCCTTCACTGGGATGAGGGTATGTAGGTAACAGCCAGTCACTATATCCTACAGTTAACTAAGCAGAAGAGGCAGCACCATTCACTAAGATGTTGTTAGTTTTCTTTTCACTGGATAAGAAGGAAGGTTAGGAAAGTGAAGGAAGAAGTTGTTGGTGAATTGTGAATGTATGATTGGGTATTTACAAAGAAAGGTTGCACATCTGTGTCACTGTTGTATTCACTGTTGTCATGTCTTTTTAATGATAACGTGTGATTTCAAGTTGAGTTCGCATCCTCCCTTGGTTCAAAAGTATAAGAAGAGAGAGAGAGAGAGAAAAAGAAGAAAAAGATAGCATGTGGGACTTGAGATAATGGGAGGAGGAAGGAAAGAAGGAAGAGGAGGAGGAGGAGGGAAAGGAAGAGGAGGAAGGTTAGTTTCCTTCTTATTCACTTTTAAAATGATCGAATACTAATTTTAACTTTCACGTGTCTCGTAATGAAGTGTCAAGTCATACAATGCTATCAGAGACCACAGCCAAAGGGAGGGAAAAGAACAGTCATGAGTTGGGGGGAGGAAGAGCCCTGATTCAAATTATTCTCGTCCTCAAGACAAAGTGTTTCTATTTTTTCCACTTATAATGACGTCACCAAACACCTTATATTTAGAGGTGTCCATTTGTTCAAGATGATGAGGCGTAGGAAGGCTCCTCTTAAAGTCTCTAATTATTAAAGTTCTAGATGGAATTTTGAAAAAAGGACTTGAAGTTATATGAACATTATACAGAGTGAGGTATCTTTTAAGTTTATTTGACTTGTTGGAATTGTTTGAATACTATATAAACGGCTTTATATATGCTGTTAACTGCTCATTGCAACTGATTGGCAGCTTTGTCTTTATCCAGATTAATGCACTCACTGCTATGCCAATGGTAAGCTGTTCCCATGAGCTACTCGCTGGTTTGTTTGAAGTAAGCTTTGTATGTACACACTCAACACAAATCGCTGGTGTTATGCAAGGATCGAGGAAGTAATTAATGTATGACTGTATAGTCGCCGCTTGATATGAAAAGTGTTCTCAGGCTAGAACACACAAAGGGATCACGTTTTCCCTTGTGTACTAATGTGTATAGCTAAGTGGTCTCGTGTGAACGTATACTAATGGGTCTTCAACACGTATTAGTCAATTGGCTGTACTTCAAGTATTATGAATTACTTTACGGAAGACAAAAGAAGATTTAGTGTTGCTTAGTGAGATGACTACAATGTATCACACGTCAGTAACCTTGCTTTGCTTTGCCTTGCCTTCCTGTATCTTCAAACACCTAACACTGTATTGACACCTTCCTTGTTGCTGTATTCGCATTAATTCCCAGGTTACAGCACTATTCTTTTTCTCTTTTCACAGTTCACAGAAACACGTCATGAAATAATTGTCTCCAAACGTTGAGTCAGCTTGGTGTGTGTCATTGTTTAGTATTCCGTTAAAATGTGTGGAAGAAAATCTCTTTTCCTATGCCAGCGTGACTCCGCCGCCTTAGTGAGTGTTTACTGGTCTCACGCACGTGCTGCCTCTCCGCGCGGGACTTTTGAATGAGACACATGGATGGAAACTATCCTCCTAGACATGGATAGGACTGTATATTAACTTAGGGGTTTTGTGAGCTATCGGAATAAAAGTTAAGTTATAACATATGCAAAATATACTAAGTCGTGCGTGACTATGTGTGTTCATGATACACTGAGAAGGATTATAATTAGGGATATCGTTATTAGTGTGGTTACTGTAGGTTGGTGTATATCTATTGTGGATTAAATGTTTAAGATAACCGCTCTTATGATCCCTAAAAGCCGCAGACACCTTCCTTTGAGGCTATGTGCGGTTTCTTCCTTCCTTCAATCACCATTCACGAAAAACCAGAATAAAACTGAAGACAAAGAATGCTTAACTTA
Organism: Cancer borealis; assembly: GCA_036785275.1. Taxonomy (NCBI): domain Eukaryota; kingdom Metazoa; phylum Arthropoda; class Malacostraca; order Decapoda; family Cancridae; genus Cancer; species Cancer borealis. The sequence continues at coordinate 39,997 of JAXIVD010001603.1, forward strand.
CCTTACAAGTAAATCAAACCGTATTAGGAACAGGTGTTGAATTCTTATGACACTGTACACTTGCAATACACTGTCAGCCAGATAGATACACAGAGTCCACACACTCACTCACACACACACAGAGACACACACAAGAGCTGGCACTCACCTCGTATTTGGCAAAGACTGAGTGGGTGCTGTCAGGCAGTGCTGGTGTGTTGGTGGTGCTGCTCTGGTGCTGCTGCCTCCCTTCAATGCCGTCCAGACACGACTGATACCCATTGCACCGCTTTCTCCCGCTCATCAGTTCCGAATCTCCCTCACGTGCTCTCTTTCCTCCTCCCCCACTTCCTCTCTCTCTCTCTCTCTCTCTCTCTCTCTCTCTCTCTCTCTCTCTCTCTCTCTCTCTCTCTTCATCCCATCCCTATCCCACCCTCCCCGCCAGCCTCCCATCCACCCAGCCCACCTCCCGCCCATCTCACGCGCACTCTCACTCAGACTCCACCCTCTCTGTCCCTCCTTCTTCCCCCGCCATTCTCTCTTGTTTTCATTTCTCCTTTTATTATTCTCTTTATTCTTAGTTCGTCTGTCAGTTTCGAATTTTTCTCCCAAACATTGATGATCAGCACTACTTGATTCTAAATGATTATCTGTTGTTTTGTAATGGATTTAGTGAATATATCTATGGCTTCCTCTTCCTCCCTTCCTAGTTTGCTCTCTTTCCCCCCCGCTGCCGCCCACCTACGCCATTCATTCACCTGTTCCCGTGAGGTCACCTCTACCTCATTGATCTGTACCTCCCGCAGCTTCCTGTCCCCCTTCATGTTGCTCTCTTTCCCGCCCAGCCCCCCTCCGTTGTCCCACGCCGCCGCTACGTCAGATCCGGAGGAAGTGGGTGGACTGAACGGGAAAAAAAGCATGTATACTCAGGAAAGTAAGGCTTAGCATAGGAAGCTTAGGGAATGGAAGATGTAGAGTCCCTTATGAGTGAGGATGGAGAGGAGTCACGTAACAGGTCTTGGTATGAAGTACAGGTGTGTTTCAACAGGTGGAGATGTCATTGTAGCAACAGGTGGAGGAGAGTGTATTGGGGTGTGTTTGGATGGGACGGGAGGGTACAATGCCTGCTGAGGAAGACATGATGCTTCAAAGGGGATGAGGCTTTGTTACCTTTCAAGGTCTCATGCAACAGTGAGGAGGGAAGGAATTAGTCAATGTCACGTAACAACATGTCAGTGCCATTCACAACTCGGATGTGGAGTGGTTTAGTTGTAAATATTTGCATGTGTAGGCTGGGCTGGGCGGGCGTGGGCGACATAGCGCTGGTCTCCCCTCGTATCCAGTAATTGGTTTTACGCTGTGTTTACCTGCAACGTGTGTTTGTCAATTAGTGTGAAAGATTGAATCATACACTCTATCACTGATTTCATGTTTGTCAGAACCTTGTGTTTTTTATAGCGATGTGAGGCGATCAGAACGCACACACACATGTTATGTTGTACAAACACAAAATTCAGTCATTGTTTTCCGGTTCATATTCTGAATTATTTTATTGTTTTTTTGAAAATTTCCGGAGATCAGGAATTTGTTAATCATGAATATAAAAAAACCGGCTTAAATTGTTTTTTTCATTGATTATTTTATTACTTAACTTAATAATTATTATATTCATTAGCATTTCAGTAAAAAATATGTGTTGATTCTGCTAATAATGTTTTTTGCAAACTAATATAATAGAGATGATTATATATTGTTTATTAGTATTGATTTTATGGCGACCTTCGAGTCTCGCTGGCTTATTTATTTATCTATTTTGCATCACACTTTCTTTCTCACCACATTTGCCTGTCCTTGAGTTTCATGGTTGGTGTTCAGACTTTTCCTTCCACCAAATAAACTCAATAATATTACTCATTACATTGAATAATAAAAAAACAAAACAAATATCAATTAATAGCAATACAAGTAAAATCTCGTAGAAATGTGTCACCATCTCTGGATGAAAAAAAATCATGATGGTTTTGCATAACGAACAAAATTAGATAAAATTAGCTTGTTGAGATGCATATATTTTTTTTTTACTTCATTACAACACCAACTAAACCTTTTTTTGTGTTTATTTTTAATTGGGTTTTAGGAATGTTGTGATGTGAGAGTGCATCACGTGAAGGTGTCTTTAGGGGGATCTCCACCTGCTTCTCTGCCGGGAGGAAACTAGGACGCCCGTAAGCCTTACAAATGAGGTCTGAAAAAGAAGTTTTTTGGCAAGACGATTAAGAAGAAAACATAGACTTATATACATTTTCTGAAAAGCAACAAATATACAGACAGACAGACAGTAAAGTTTAAAGTTCGACATTAAAATACAGATTCTAAAACAAGGGTGAATTTTTAACACCAAAGAATAACGCATGAATATGAAGATATGCGCATGTGTCGAGGATCTAATGTTTACTAAAGAGTTCATCCTGCATTACAAACACCATCCAATCTCTTCAGTTACTCCAGATTTTGGTCTTTCCATC
>JAXIVD010001603.1:55633-78133 GCA_036785275.1 Cancer borealis
TAATAATGGGCTATTTTAATGCCCATCACGACATCTGGGAACTGGCCCTCCCTGGAGCCAAAGAAACTGATCAGGTGTGTCCCTCTCAGCCTTTCTGGCGGACACTGCATTTTTCTCTCCTTACACCACCTAGTCTCCCAGCCAGAACTGATAACAGTTTCAGGGAACCCCTCTGCCTTAAAGCAAGACACTAATACACATTGTGGATGGCAGACTGACTATAGTGGTTGGAACACAAACACCTTCTTCCTCCTAACATGGTTATTTTTCATCCTTACCAAGGCACCCTCAATGCCATGCTCCAGCTAGAGCACCACATTCAGGAAGAATTCAACCACAAGCAATTCACTGTGGTAGCTCTTCTAGATCTCAAAAGGAGCTTTTGACACCTCTTCACATGATGCCATTCTTGAAAAACTTGTTCTCCTGGGACTAGGGCTGCCACCTCCATCTCAAAAAAATACAGAACGCAGTAGCTAAAGTTGGAACAGTGATGGAGAGTGGAGAGAGCCATCTATCAGCGGGGCTTGAAGATAAGTTCTTTCATAAGTACTCTGTTTTAGGAGGAATTTAAGGTTATCTGGATTAAATGTGAGGATATATTTCAGAACACATTTATCATTTGAGTTGTCAGTAATATATAATTGGTTACATGTCCTATAATTTCTAAATATGACCCTGAAAAATTATTTCCCTTAAAAAAAAACTCATTTGGAGAAAACAGTACCTGGAATACGGATATATCATGAATATTAGCCATTACATATATATTTTTTCATATGTTGCTTCTTGCTGCAGCAAGAAGCTTTTTGTCTTTCCTAATGTTTGTGAGAAATTCAGCCCAGCTCTGTTCAAAATTCAGAGCAACAATCAGTTGACATTTAATGAGTTCAATGGAGCACCTGTTCCTAGTGTCACTCCACTTATTCTGCAGGATTGACAATATTCTTTCCAGTGTCCAGTGTTGAGGATGGTACACTCAATATATAAGAAACAACAGACAGCATATTTTTGTGAACAGGTTATATTATTATCTCAATATTTGGTCACGATTTTGAATTAATTATTTAATTTGTTTGACTATTCAAATACGAAATTCCGTATTGGTTCAAAACGGAACGCAACATTTCACTCTTCAATACGGAACGATTCCGTATTTTAAGGGACAGGTGGTCACCTTACCTGGGACTCAATGGTTCCCCCTCAATTGGGTTCAGTCCTTCCTGTCTTCTAGGTCTTCTCTGGTGATAGGTCACCAGAAGTGTCCTGCAGGGTTCTCTCTATCGTCTCCTTTTCAATGTCCTAATTTCAGACTTTCCCTATTCTCCACACACACACACACACACACACACACACACACTCTTAACAGTAAGCTTTCATCTTCCAACACTCATTGCCAAAACCACACGAAACTTCTTATGGAGAAAATAAATTTGAATCTGGTAATATTTAGTTTATACCTTTTTTCACTTATTTTACTTTTTTACCATACTTTTAAGACCAATTTATATCATGATAATTAAGTAATTTTTTAAAAAATTCTATTTTTATTAAAAATACCCGAGATAGGTAACTCTGGGGCTAAGTGAGCTCGTTGGGTTGACTTAGAGGCTAGAGGTTAAATGTGGCTTCACAAATCCATAGAGGCTAGAGGTTAAATATGGCTTCACAAATCCATAAACACTTCTAAGTCTACCATAGTGTAAGGCGTGATCAAATTTACAACTATGCAAGGATATCAAATGAAGACGTGTTTTATGTCAAATTTATAATAATCATTCATCAGTCATTCTTACAGACAATTGAAAAATAAAAGTCAAATAGTAGTCAAGTTGCAATGCAAAGAAATGTGTAACTAAGCATGTACACAAGTTTTGTGCTAGTAGAAAAAGACTTATTTTTTCTACCATAAGTTTACTTGTGTGCATGCAAATAATTTAATTTCATATCCTATCAGTTCCTAAGAAATATTACAAATCAGAAGTTTCAAATATCTTGAACTGACAAAATAGCATTGTTCTGGCAACTACATTATATTGCACTGCATTCTGGTCTAAAAAGCATTACAGGTCAATTTACCAAGCTAGCCCTGGGCTGTTTCAGAGGTCACTCAGATCTAAAGCATCCACCCTCTGCTCAAAATCCTCACACTCAGCCTTCTCGTCATCAGTCTTGTTCTGTGAAGGAAGTGCTTTCTCAATTATCAAGTTTCTCCAACTGGATGGCTCAGCTTTCCTAAGTTTGATTTCTATCTTTGATGCAGCTAAATTTACACTGCTCTGCTGAACATCAACAATCTGAAAAAAAAAAAAAAAAAAAAAAAAAAAAAAAAAAAAAAAAAAAAAAAAAAAAAGTATATATATATATATATATATATATATATATATATATATATATATATATATATATATATATATATATATATATATATATATATATATATATATATATATATATATATATATATATATAACCTAACTTCTAGGAAGCTGATTTAGCAAAAGTAGATATATGAAATTGCCAGTTTAGATTTTTAGTAAAGGATAGACAGAGTGTGTTTAATGTGGAGGAGAGGGGAAGTTGAGTGTCGTTGAAGAAGAGGGGATAGTTATCTGGAAGGTTATGTCAAGTAGATAGTTGTAGAAATTGAGTTTTTGAGGCATTGCCTTAATCAGAAACTAGTGAAATATCAGAATTTAGGAGTCCTATAACATCTCGCCTTGAATCATTTAATTCTTCTTGGGTTGGGCGTCTATTGTACGACGTTGCAGAAAGACCTGAGATTTGGGGCTGTGCAAGGAGACAGCTAGATAACACACAAGCATATATGAAACCTTTCGAAATGATGATGATAATGAATGAACCAGCTGTCACCACTTCATGTTTAAATCAGCTCTGCTGGATCCATTGTCTCAACACTTAAACATCCCCATAGTACATGTTGGTCATCCTTCTTGCATCATTATCCTGACTCCATTTTTCACTTCCCACATGAAATTCTTATCCTTCTTTCAATTTTAAGTTTTTCAAGCACTCTATATTTATTTTCAAATCTAATGTTTTCACTTAACTTTTTTTTCACGATGAGGAGACCTCCATTACTTTTTCAAAATATCAATTAACTATTTATCTACATATAATTGGCTTATATCTTTATAAAAAGGAGATAGTCAAGACAATTCTGAATATAATCATTCATGAATTACAATTCCAGAATGAGGTTAGATCATAATGATGATACATTGTTGTCACTATCCCTACTTATCCTAACAAGATGGGAAGAAGTAAGACAAATGAGGAAAGCTAAACACCATATGATGGGCCTTCACCTAAAACTTCCAAATTCAAACAACACAACAAGACTGGAAAGCCTATTATATTCTGCAGACATCTCTCCACTCATACTTCTGTGACTATATAACTTTTATCAGCCATGCAACTTACCCCTCGTAGTTCAACATCCAGTGTGGACACGTTTGTTTCGCCAAATACGATGTTTGCATTTAGCCTGATGGGGTTGACCTCGACATAAGTGGAGGCAGGGTCACAAAGCTTGGCATAGATGGCAACACATACATGGGTTGCCGTCTGGTGCCAGTCATAACGGCAGGTGGCCACTTGCTTGGAGTCCTGAAAGGTGACATTACCACTCAGTTGTCATATTTAGTTACAAAATATCATATCAACCACCAATACTATGAACCCCTCAGCAGTGTGTTCCACCCATATATAACATATCCCTTTCAGGTTAGACTAAGATCACTGTTCTCTTATATATCCGAGAAAACAGTTGCCTTATGGAAAGTGTAAACTGAGTCAAATTTAAAAGAATAAGTAAAAGTCAGGGACTATGAAATAAAATAAAAGGGAAAGCAAATAAGAGAAAAAGTAGACAAGGCAGGAGAAGAGGACGAAGAAAACAAAAATTAGACATATAACTGATTTTTTTGTGTAGTATATAACTTCTACTTTTGAAAAGAGGTGAAAAAGAAAACATGTAAAACCCTTAGCCTCTCATAATTATAGACTTAGAACATTATTCAAACTCAATTCAAAGTGGGAGAGTCAAGTGGGCTATATGAAACTTCTAATAACATAGTATATCAAGAGCCATTAGAGCCAAAACTGTGCCTAGTGCATCACTACATTGCTTTAACCCTCTTTTATTGGTGAATAACGAGTGAAAGCCTTTAAATACAAGGGAGTCTGAGGCAGGGATGTGTGATGGCCCCATGGCTGTTTAACTTTATATATGGATGATGTAATAAGAGAGACAAAAGCAAAGGTTGATGTTTGAGTGGAAATGTGTGCAAATGGTAATAAATGGGTCTTAAATACAATTTTGTTTGCTAATGATAGTCCTGATTGAAGAAAATCAGTGGACAACACAACCTGGTAGATTTGTTTGATCTATCTATCTCTCTATCTATATACCAGGCTGTTATCTCCCCAAAGGGGGGTAGTGAAGACAAGACACGCATACACACATACATAAACACTTCTAATTTAACCCTTAGGTTCCCATAGGAGAGAAGTACATTCTGCCCAAACACTGCTCGTCAGGTCAGACAAGCAAATGGGGCAGAGTGCGAGGATTGTATCCACAAGAGTCCTGAGGCTTACTCCTGCCACTTCATATTTAACTCATGACCTCTCCCTCCCCACACCTGATATGATCCAATGATCATATTAGATGCATGAGAACTTCCTCCAGGTGTGGTCAAAAATTACAAAGTTGCAGATGAATGTCAACAAAAACAAAGTGATGGTGTTTGAGAGGTAAAAGTGAAGCGGTTGATTTTGATTGCTCATATAAGGTAAGAGTTGAAAGAATGGAGGAAGTACATGATTTAAAGTATCTTGGTTTTATCCAATGCAAACATGGATAAAACTTCAACCTTTTACCAAAATAGCTTTTGATTTACTTGGTATTTTACTGATAGCTTCCTGCTAAGATCTTCATCCAAACTGTCCTTATTTTACTTAACTACCCTCTAAATTTTACTCTTCTCCCTATATGATCCCTTCCTTCTTTCTCTCTTCCTCTGGCAAATTCTTTCACAATAACTTCTTTGTAAGCCCTCTTTTTATCCTCAACTGCTTCCTTGATCTCATTTGTCCACCATGCACTGCCTTTCTTTACATATCTTATACACAACTTCTTCCTCGGTCACCTGAATCAATCCTTTAAAAACTTCAAATTTATCATATAGCTACCCAACAAAAATCAAAGTTTAATCATGCACACCTACTGGATTCCATCTAAAATTTGAGTCTCAGTGACCAGAAGAATGACATACTTTACATATTTCAATATGTCCTAGTGTGCTATATTAAACCTATAGTTACATTGTGTCATATATTACTTCTGGAAAGAAAAAAAACATGCACTGCCTGCTATCCACCACCCATCACTACTCAGTAAAAAAAAATGTTTGTGTGGTTCAAACAGGCATTTGATGTCAAGAGGACAGAAACAATTTAATCTCAATAATCAAACAATCTTCAAGCTGCATCAAGACTGCTCCTAAATCCACTTGAACCAAAATCACCATTAGTTGCAACAGGCGTCACCATTACCAAAAACACCACAACTTGGTTTTGACAAAGCCAGGTTCATAGCCAAGCCTCTCATTTGCACAGTGAAATCACACTTATGCTACACTACTGGAGTGGGCACAAATGTATCTAAGCACACTACTAACTTCTTCTTTCATGGCAAGGAACCCTGAATGCAAGATAGTGTAAAAGTGACCTAATAGGAAGTAAAGAAAAAAAAATCCCAAATCTTCCTCCCCCATTAGCCATACAATGGGCCTTGTAATATAATTTATGCAGCATGTCTATATGCAAATTAACTACGTAAATGGAAGTCCCATTGTAATACAAACCTTTTCTCTTAAAACTGAGGTACTATTTTCTAAATGGTGTATCTTATTGCTGCATAATACATATAAACACAATAAGGAATACTTATGTGAAATACATAGTGCTCCCTCATAGTTTTTGTATTGATAAGTTATTGATCAGCACTTACCTAACTCCATATATTAATTATTAATGAATGACAGAACTCACCTGCTTAACCCAGCAGTGATGACATGTTGAGCAGCCAGCCTGTTCTAGGAACTCTGTAAAATCTGTTGTCTTCTTCTGGCAGCAGGTCCAGTATTTGAGTCCCTCATGGAAGATTGGGTAACCAGGGTGAGACTTGCACATATCTAGGTTACTTTGGTCATCCTCGTAAGTCTGTGGGATTAAATAAATTTGAGACACCTACCAGATTTTTAAAGAGCCTGTGTCCACTGTCCAAACTAAAGCCGTCCCCCAAATAAAACCACCACCAGCGTATTGTACAACACGCTCGTGGTGGTTTTATTTGGGGGACGGCTTTAGTTTGGACAGTGGACACAGGCTCTTTAAAAATCTGGTAGGTGTCTCAAATTCTAAGTCCAAACAGATTAAGAAAACGCCCAAATTCATTATTCTGGACTTACAGATGTTTATATATAATTATTTAGGACATTTTTTACTATATACCGGGGGGAAATTGATATGAACACCGCTAAGTGTCTTGAAGTTAGGAGCCTCGAAAAAATGTTCAAAGTTGCTACACCCTCGAAAATATTTTAAGTCCACCTGACACCCTTTCCGTCTGGGGCAGGTGATAAAACTGTGTATTCGTCTGTTTATTAATGTAGTGCATGCGCTGTTCAGCCACGTGCTGTGACGTCTTATGACGTATGGTTGTCCTCTATCCAATCAAACAGCCTTGACCTGTCATTTCGCCAATCAGAAATATGCATATATGTGTGGATATAAGAACATAAGAATATAAAGAAGCTACAAAAGGTCCGGAGGCCTGCACTAGGTAGTTCCTGTTAATCCTATAGGCTACCCTACGTTCGTTTGCCTCCACATTAAAGGAACCTCCCCTAAATCCACTGATTTCCTGAAAATATTAACTAACGGCTGGCTAACTACGTCTCTACATTCTTTAATTACCCTGGGATAAACCTCATCTGGACCTGGTGACTGAGACTTCTTCATTTTATCTATTTCTCTTACCACTATACTAGCCTCCTGGTTAGTACAGTGATAGCGCACTGGCCTCGCATTCACTTGGTCGGCACATCGAGTTCCCGCCCGGGCTTGTGATGCTTAAGCTGTTTACTGGGGAGGAATTGCTGTGGTCGGGCAACACTGTGGCTTGCCCGGCTGACGTTCTGGGAGCATCTTCGTTGATGGTTACCGAAACTGAAACCCATGCAATCTTACCACTAATTCCCTAGTTACTTCAACATCTCTTAGCTTTTCGCTTTCCTCTCCTCTAAATATTTGCTCGCAAACCGGAACTATGCTTTTGTCTTCCTTAGTAAAAAAACACTTAAGAAATAATCATTTAGAACCTTACACATATCCTCCCCCAAACTTACCATCTCTTCCTGATCTATTTTCAACGGACCCACCAATTCCCTGCTTTTTGTCTTATATACTTGGAAAAATCCCTTATGGTCAGTTTTAACCTGACTGTACGTGCGCGAGTGAAGGCGTGACGTATCACTTCACCTCCTTGGCCGGCCACGTCAGTTTATCTGGTGTGATGGCCTAAAACCCCGCTTTCCCAAGATGTTCCCAGGTTTGCTTGGGATGGGGAGGAAAACAAAAAAGAATATATAAGATGCTATTAGTAATATTTACCAAAAAAAACAAAACAATAAATTTGTTGTACAAAAATGTATTCGGCTTTTTTAATTAATTAATGATGGTCAAATTACATTTTCACTCATCTAGCGATTTTGTGATGCGCCTTATGTTTTTCTCTGGTGATGCATGTAGTGCATAGATTGATTTTCTACCTCTTTTCCGTCGCAAATGGCTAGTTTTCAAGTTATGTTTATCCTTCATCCCAATGATCATAGCGGATCTGTAGGAAATCTTATCCTAGCCAATATAAGAATTCTGTTCCTATACACGACACCTATAACCAAACCAGGGCTCTCTCTCTCTCTCTCTCTCTCTCTCTCTCTCTCTCTCTCTCTCTCTCTCTCTCTCTCTCTCTCTCTCTCTCTCTCTCTCTCTCTCTCTCTCTCTCTGTCTTTGTCTCTGTCTCGCTCTTGCTCTCGCTCTCGCTCTCGCTCTCGCTCTCGCTCTCTCTCTCTCTCTCACACACACACACACACACACACACACACACACACACACACACACACACACACACACACACACACACACACACACACACACACACACACACACACATACAAGCGGGACGCACCCACCATGCACCACCCCTTGCCTAACACTAGCCACGTTTCCCCTTCCGAATGCCTCTGCAAGTTTATTGTGAGGTGATCAACACTTTGGAGCATTACTGCCAAGCCTTCCAGCGGGTCCCTTCTTTCCGGTGCTCGGGTGTCTCACAGGTGCGTCTGAACCAGAATATTCCCAGCTGAAGGAAACTGAATCCTAAGTACAGGTGTGTTCTCCAGAAGTACCATGGTTCCCTGGGATAATAAGGTGTATATTGGCTTCAAGAAGCCTTATATGAAATCAGGTTTTGCTTCCACACCTTGACACTTTGCCACCTGCCTTTGCCCAACAGTATTTACCAGTATCCTTTGAATCCGTGCTTCAAAAAGTATGGAGACAAATAAACTAGATATAATGTGAATCATTCTGGAGATCATAATATGTTATCGTGGTAGAGGGGTAAGGGGCTGCCTCCACCTTTTCCCTGTCGTTCCTGATGTGCTATAGAGACACTTGCAATTCAATACTTAGCCGTCACCTGGAGCGGAACGTGATTTGTTGTTTTGCGAATATTTCAAATTTCCGTTTCGGTCGTTCTTTTCATTTTTTATTTTTTTTTATTAAAACATATGACACAATTATGTACAAAAAGAACTTAAAGCTGTGCATTGGCGTGCACAGCTATATTAAAAGTTCCATGACACATGAAATATATACTACATAATAACTTATAATACATAATATATAATATTAGCACCACATCGCTAAAAAGTTCATGTTACGTGTGGGGCAGGAATGGTGTAGAGAGTGTGCCTCTCCAGGTGTTGGCGGCCATCTTTGCCTGCTGGTTGGACATATGTGGTGCATCAGGCGTGGCCTCCGTGAAGCCGTTCCACAGTCGAGCTGCCCTGGCCATATAGGTCCGTTGGTGCTGCGACGTGTGGGAGAGGGGCACCATCACACGTTGATTTCCTGTTGCTGCTTGTCGCGTCGTCCTATGGGCTGGGTGAGGCGGCAGGCACAGCCGGGTGAGGTGGGGGGTGCGCAGCACCTGAGTCTTGTGACAGACAGTCAGGGCTGATACGTCCCTGCGGTGTTCGAGAGACGTCATGCTGGAAGGGATCTCCGCTTCTTCCCCCAGCAGTCGGAGGGCACGTCTCTGCACCGCGTCAAGGCGCCGGGTGTGAGTGGCGGCACCGGACATCCATGCCAAGGCACCATATTCCATACATGGACGAATCTGTGCCTTGTACAGAGTCAGGATGCCTCGGGAGTCGAGGCTTCCCGCCACTCTGCGAAGGGCAGACACACGCTGAGAGGTCTGGCGGGCTACAGACGTGATGTGTCGCTCGTAGCGCAGCTCCCGGTCAATGGTGACTCCCAGGATCTTGATGTTATCCTGGAGGTGCAGCCGAACGCCCTCAAACCGTAGCTGTCCCTCCACTGCCTGAGGAGCAGCAGGAGACCGGGAGACGACCATGGCGTGTGTCTTATTCGGCGCGAAGTCGACCTGTCACACCTTCCCCCACTCCTCTGCTGCCTTCAGCTGCTTGTTGACGGCGGCGACGGCGCGCTGGCTGTCCTGTCGGCAATAGGAAAGGGATATGGTGCAATCGTCAGCATAAGCCTTAACTGATGGTATCTGAGGGAGCAGGTCATCTATGTACACGTTCCACAGGACTGGCCCCAACACTGAGCCCTGTGGAACTGAAGCTCTTATACAGGCAGGTTTGGAAGACCGCCCGTTGAGAACTACTCGGAGCGTCCTTCCTTGAAGGTAGTCCTCGAGAAGCATTAGCAGACTTCCATCGACACCCTTGGCGCGTAGCTTTGCCAGAAGGCCGGAGTGCCACACTCGATCAAAGGCGCCGGCGATGTCCAGTGCCACCACGAGTGTGTCCAAGCCTTCATCGAGGGTGTCTTGCCATTCTTGTGAGAGAAGAAGGAGGAGGTCGGAGGTGGAGCGGCCTGGCCTGAAACCAAACTGATGTGGGGAGAGAAGATTGTGGTGGTTCAGGTGTCTCCACATGGTTTCTGCAATCATCTTCTTGAACACCTTACCCACGGCGGACAGCAGGGAGATGGGTCTATAGTGACGAGGATCAGACTTAGATTCTTTTTTGTGGACGGGAACCACATGAGCCTCCTTCCAGGCAGCAGGCCATTTTTTGTGCTCGAGGCAGGCAGAAAAAATGGTAGCCAGTGGTCCTGACAGCTCCTTGGCGCAATTTTTAAGTACTCTAGGGCTGATGTTATCAGGGCCTGTTGCTTTCCCTACATCAACGTCCCTGAGTACTTTCTCCACCTGTTCTGCGGTGACCATGACCGATGTGATGGTGTGGTCAGCTTCCCGTGGCAGAACAGGTGGGGGGCGGTTGGGATCCCCTACTTGCATTTTTTCAGCAAATATTTTTGCCAGGAGAGCGGCCTTGTCCTCACTGCTCGTGGCTGTGGACCCGTCTGGTCTGGTGAGGGGGGCCACGCTGTCCTGGTGCAGTAATCCTTGCCGTTCCTTAACGAGTGCCCACCACGTCTTGTTTCCTACACCTGGACCGCTTAGTTTCCGCCTCATCATCTCTTCCCAATGTTTCCTCGCCCATTTGGAGGTAGCTGTCATCCTCCTGCAAGCTGTCCGATGTAGGACGAGGTTCTGGTGTGTGGGACTCCGCTTGTACCTCCTCCACGTTGAGTATTTGGCCTCAGCGGCAGCACGGCAGCGAAAACCAAACTAGGGAGGGTCTGTGGCCTTGGTGAGATACGTGCGGTGAGGAACAAACTGGGACTGGAGGGCAAGCAGCGTTGAGGTGAGGAGACGGGTCTTCTCCACATCTCCGATGAGTAGCGCCTCCCAGTCTGTGGCGTGCAGTGCTTGCCTCAAGGAAGGCCAGTCTGCCTTATCCTACACCCATATCGTGCGAGGAACCGCGCCTTCCCTTGCTGCGTTAAGGTGGATGTGTGTCAGCATGGCATGGTGATCAGAGCTACTCACTTTTCCCAGCTGCTGACACCTGATGTTGGCTTCAGGGAGGTCAGACAGCACTGGGTCGAGTAGCCCTCCCCGTTCGTGGGTCGGAAATGTGACGTGGTTGATGAGGCCTTGCACTGATACTAGGTTGTCGTAGGATTGTTGCTCTAGGTGGAAATTTAGATCCTCCACGATAATAACATTCTTGCATCCGTGGCGTTGAAGCAAGTTGTCCAGCTCCTCTGCCAGGAAGTCAAAGGAGGAGCGTCCTTGCCTTGGGGGGCGGTATAAGACGCAGAGCAGCAGGCCAGTGTTGTCATGGAGCACTATGCGAAAAAATAGTGCTTCCATTAGGTGAGATAGGTCGGGTGACACTTCCTGGGTCTGGAGGTCATTCTTAAAACAGGCGGCAACACCGCCCCCAGTTCTGCCGATACGGTCTTTCCTCACCCAGTGTGTGTAGCCTGGTATCCTGCCGTATGTTGGCTCCACCTCGCTGTTCAGCCACGTTTCGCTTACTGCCACGATGTCAGCCTTATGTCGTAAGACGTAGTTGTGGGAGAGTTCCCCTACATTGGTGCGAAGACCCCTCACGTTGGCTGACACGACAGTGAGCTGTGGGGCGTGGCTGTGACTCAGACGTGCCTGGGCGTCTTTAGGGCCTTTATGAACGAGCATCAGAAGAGAATGGGTGCTTATTGTTGTCTTTTAATGACTAACCACCTATATGATTGGCCCAAATATGAATATGAATAGTTCAGTGAAAACGGTTACACCAAACCACTGACAGAAAATGTATGTATATCAAAGCCGTAAAAATGAATTCCCCTTCTTTCCGCCATTTTTTGTGACCCTTTTAACCAGTGGACAACTGAACCAATGTCAATTGAACCAGTGTCAATTGAACCAGTGGACAACTGAACCAATGTCAATTGAACCAGTGTCAATTGAACCAGTGGACAACTGAACCAATGTCAATTCAACCAGTGGACAACTGAACCAATGTCAATTGAACCAGTGTCAATTGAACCAGTGGACAATTAAACCAGTGGACAATTAAACCAGTGGACAACTGAACCAGTGTCAATTGAACCAGTGTCAATTGAACCAGTGTCAATTGAACCAGTGTCAATTGAACCAGTGGACAATTAAACCAGTGGAAAACTGAACCAGTGTCAATTGAACCAGTGTCAATTGAACCAGTGTCAATTGAACCAGTGTCAACTGAACCAATGGACAATTAAACCAGTGGTAAACTGAACCAGTGTCAATTGAACCAGTGTCAATTGAACCAGTGTCAATTGAACCAGTGGACAATTAAACCAGTGGACAACTGAACCAGTGTCAATTGAACCAGTGTCAATTGAACCAGTGTCAATTGAACCAGTGTCAATTGAACCAGTGTAAATTGAACCAGTGGACAATTAAACCAGTGGACAACTGAACCAGTGTCAATTGAACCAGTGTCAATTGAACCAGTGTCAATTGAACCAGTGGACAACTGAACCAGTGTCAATTGAACCAGTGTCAATTGAACCAGTGTCAATTGAACCAGTGGACAACTGAACCAGTGTCAATTCAACCAGTGGACAACTGAACCAATGTCAATTGAACCAGTGTCAATTGAACCAGTGTCAATTGAACCAGTGGACAACTGAACCAGTGGACAACTGAACCAACATCAATTGAACCAGAGTCAATTGAACAAGTGTCAATTGAACCAGTGTCAATTGAACCAGTGACAATTGAACCAGTGTCAATTGAACCAGTGTCAATTGAACCAGTGTCAATTGAACCAGTGTCAATTGAACCAGTGTCAATTGAACCAGTGGACAATTAAACCAGTGGACAACTGAACCAATGTCAATTGAACAAGTGTCAATTGAACCAGTGGACAACTGAACCAGTGACAATTGAACCAGTGGACAATTGAACCAATGGACAACTGAACCAATGTCAATTGAACAAGTGTCAATTGAACCAGTGGACAACTGAACCAGTGACAATTGAACCAGTGTCAATTGAACCAATGGACAACTGAACCAATGTCAATTGAACCAGTGTCAATTGAACCAGTGGACAACTGAACCAATGTCAATTGAACAAGTGTCAATTGAACCAATGGACAACTGAACCAATGAAAATTGAACCAGTGTCAATTGAACCAGTGGACAACTGAACCAATATCAATTGAACAAGTGTCAATTGAACCAATGGACAACTGAACCAATGTCAATTGAACCAGTGTCAATTGAACCAGTGGACAACTGTACCAATGTCAATTGAACAAGTGTCAATTGAACCAATGGACACCTGAACCAATGTCAATTGAACCAGTGTCAATTGAACCAATGGACAACTGAACCAGTGTCAATTGAACCAGTGTCAATGGAACCAGTGTCAACTGAACCAATGTCAATTGAACAAGTGTCAATTGAACCAGTGTCAATTGAACCAGTGTCAATTGAACCAGTGTCAATTGAACCAGTGGACAATTAAACCAGTGGACAACTGAACCAATGTCAATTGAACCAGTGTCAATTGAACCAGTGGACAACTGAACCAATGTCAATTCAACCAGTGGACAACTGAACCAATGTCAATTGAACCAGTGTCAATTGAACCAGTGGACAATTGAACCAGTGGACAATTAAACCAGTGGACAACTGAACCAGTGTCAATTGAACAAGTGTCAATTGAACCAGTGTCAATTGAACCAGTGTCAATTGAACCAGTGTCAATTGAACCAGTGTCAATTGAACCAGTGTCAATTGAACCAGTGTCAATTGAACCAGTGGACAATTAAACCAGTGGACAATTAAACCAGTGGACAACTGAACCAGTGTCAATTGAACCAGTGTCAATTGAACCAGTGTCAATTGAACCAGTGTCAATTGAACCAGTGTCAATTGAACCAGTGGACAATTAAACCAGTGGACAACTGAACCAGTGTCAATTAAACCAGTGTCAATTGAACCAGTGTCAATTGAACCAGTGTCAATTGAACCAGTGGACAATTAAACCAGTGGACAACTGAACCAGTGTCAATTGAACCAGTGTCAATTGAACCAGTGTCAATTGAACCAGTGTCAACTGAACCAGTGTTAATTGAACCAGTGGACAACTGAACCAGTGACAATTGAACCAGTGGACAACTGAACCAGTGACAATTGAACCAGTGACAATTGAACCAGTGACAATTGAACCAATGGACAACTGAACCAGTGTCAATTGAACCAGTGGACAATTGAACCAGTGTCAATTGAACCAGTGGACAATTAAACCAGTGGACAACTGAACCAGTGACAATTGAACCAGTGACAATTGAACCAGTGTCAATTGAACCAGTGTCAATTGAACCAGTGGACAATTAAACCAGTGTCAACTGAACCAGTGACAATTGAACCAGTGTCAATTGAACCAGTGGACAACTGAACCAGTGACAATTGAACCAGTGACAAGTGAACCAGTGACAATTGAACCAGTGTCAATTGAACCAGTGGACAATTGAACCAGTGTCAATTGAACCAGTGGACAATTAAACCAGTGGACAACTGAACCAGTGACAATTGAACCAGTGACAAGTAAACCAGTGACAATTGAACCAGTGTCAATTGAACCAGTGGACAACTGAACCAGTGAAAATTGAACCAGTGACAATTGAACCAGTGACAATTGAACCAGTGGACAACTGAACCAGTGACAATTGAACCAGTGGACAACTGAACCAGTGAAAATTGAACCAGTGACAATTGAACCAGTGGACAAGTGAACCAGTGAAAATTGAACCAGTGACAAGTGAACCAGTGTCAATTGAACCAGTGTCAATTGAACCAGTGACAATTGAACCAGTGGACAACTGAACCAGTTAAAATTGAACCAGTGACAAGTGAACCAGTGTCAATTGAATCAGTGTCAATTGAACCAGTGTCAATTGAACCAGTGTCAATTGAACCAGTGTCAATTGAACCAGTGGATAATTAAACCAGTGTCAACTGAACCAGTGACAATTGAACCAGTGTCAATTGAACCAGTGGACAATTAAACCAGTGTCAACTGAACCAGTGACAATTGAACCAGTGGACAACTGAACCAGTGACAATTGAACCAGTGACAAGTGAACCAGTGACAATTGAACCAGTGGACAACTGAACCAGTGAAAATTGAACCAGTGACAAGTGAACCAGTGACAATTGAACCAGTGGACAACTGAACCAGTGACAATTGAACCAGTGGACAACTGAACCAGTGACAATTGAACCAGTGGACAACTGAACCAGTGACAATTGAACCAGTGGACAACTGAACCAGTGACAATTGAACCAGTGGACAACTGAACCAGTGAAAATTGAACCAGTGACAAGTGAACCAGTGACAATTGAACCAGTGGACAACTGAACCAGTGAAAATTGAACCAGTGACAAGTGAACCAGTGTCAATTGAGCCAGTGTCAATTGAACCAGTGACAAGTGAACCAGTGTCAATTGAACCAGTGTCAATTGAACCAGTGACAATTGAACCAGTGGACAACTGAACCAGTGAAAATTGAACCAGTGACAAGTGAACCAGTGTCAATTGAATCAGTGTCAATTGAACCAGTGTCAATTGAACCAGTGTCAATTGAACCAGTGTCAATTGAACCAGTGTCAATTGAACCAGTGTCAATTGAATCAGTGACAATTGAACCAGTGTCAATTGAACCAGTGTCAATTGAACCAGTGACAATTGAACCAGTGTCAATTAAACCAGTGTCAATTGAACCAGTGTCAATTGAACCAGTGTCAATTGAACCAGTGCCAATTGAACCAGTGTCAATTGAACCAGTGACAATTGAACCAGTGTCAATTGAACCAGTGCCAGTTGAACCACTGTCAATTGAACCACTGTCAATTGAACCAGTGCCAATTGAACCAGTGTCAATTGAACCAGTGCCAATTGAACCAGTGTCAATTAAACCAGTGACAATTGAACCAGTGTCAATTGAACCAGTGCCAGTTGAACCACTGTCAATTGAACCACTGTCAATTGAACCAGTGCCAGTTGAACCAGTGACAATTGAACCAGTGTCAATTGAACCAGTGCCAATTGAACCAGTGTCAATTGAACCAGTGACAATTAAACCAGTGTCAATTGAACCAGTGACAACTGAACCAGTGTCAATTGAACCAGTGCCAATTGAACCAGTATCAATTGAACCAGTGCCAATTGAACCAGTGTCAATTGAACCAGTGACAATTGAACCAGTGACAATTGAACCAGTGTCAATTGAACCAGTGACAATTGAACCAGTGTCAATTGAACCAATGACAATTGAACCAGTGTCAATTGAACCAGTGTCAATTGAACCAGTGACAATTGAACCAGTGTCAATTGAACCAGTGACAATTGAACCAGTGTCAATTGAACCAGTGACAATTGAACCAGTGTCAATTGAACCAGTGACAATTGAACCAGTGTCAATTTAACCAGTGCCAATTGAACCAGTGTCAATTGAACCAGTGACAATTGAACCAGTGTCAATTGAACCAGTGACAATTGAACCAGCATCAATTGAACCAGTGATAATTGAACCAGTGTCAATTGAACCAGTGACAATTGAACCAGTGTCAATTGAACCAGTATCAATTGAACCAGTGTCAATTGAACCAGTGTCAATTGAACCAGTGTCAATTGAACCAGTCTCAATTGAACCAGTGACAATTGAACCAGTGACAATTGAACCAGTGACAATTGAACCAGTGCCAATTGAACCAGTGTCAATTGAACCAGTGTCAATTGAACCAGTGACAATTGAACAAGTGTCAATTGAACCAGTGTCAATTGAACCAGTGTCAATTGAACCAGTGTCAATTGAACCAGTGGACAATTAAACCAGTGGATAACTGAACCAGTGTCAATTGAACAAGTGTCAACTGAACCAGTGGACAACTGAACCAGTGACAATTGAACCAGTGTCAATTGAACCAGTGTCAATTGAACCAGTGTCAATTGAACCAGTGACAATTGAACCAGTGTCAATTGAACCAGTGTCAATTGAACCAGTGACAATTGAACCAATGGACAACTGAACCAATGTCAATTGAACCAGTGTCAATTGAACAAGTGTCAATTGAACCAATGGACAACTGAACCAATGTCAATTGAACCAGTGTCAATTGAACCAGTGGACAACTTAACCAATGTCAATTGAACCAGTGTCAATTGAACCAGTGTCAATTGAACCAGTGTCAATTGAACCAGTGGACAACTGAACCAATGTCAATTGAACCAGTGTCAATTGAACAAGTGTCAATTGAACCAATGGACAACTGAACCAATGTCAATTGAACCAGTGTCAATTGAACCAGTGGACAACTTAACCAATGTCAATTGAACCAGTGTCAATTGAGCCAGTGGACAACTGAACCAATGTCAATTGAACCAGTGTCAATTGAACCAGTGGACAATTGAACCAATGTCAATTGAACCAGTGTCAATTGAACCAGTGGACAATTGAACCAATGTCAATTGAACCAGTGTCAATTGAACCAGTGGACAACTGAATCAATGTCAATTGAACCAGTGTCAATTGAACCAGTGTCAATTGAACCAGTGTCAATTGAACCAGTGGACAACTGAACCAATGTCAATTGAACCAATGTCAATTGAACCAGTGTCAATTGAACCAGTGGACAACTGAACCAGTGTCAATTGAACCAGTGACAATTGAACCAGTGTCAATTGAACCAATGTCAATTGAACAAGTGTCAATTGAACCAGTGTCAATTGAACCAGTGGACAATTAAACCAGTGGACAACTGAACCAGTGTCAATTGAACCAGTGTCAATTGAACCAGTGACAATTGAACCAGTGGACAATTGAACCAGTGACAATTGAACCAGTGTCAATTGAACCAGTGTCAATTGAACAAGTGTCAATTGAACCAGTGTCAATTGAACCAGTGGACAATTAAACCAGTGGACAACTGAACCATTGGTTCAATTGAACCAGTGTCAATTGAACCAATGGACAACTGAACCAATGTCAATTGAACCAGTGTCAATTGAACCAGTGGACAACTGAACCAATGTCAATTGAACAAGTGTCAATTGAACCAATGGACAACTGAACCAATGTCAATTGAACCAGTGTCAATTGAACCAATGGACAACTGAACCAGTGTCAATTGAACCAGTGTCAATTGAACCAGTGGACAACTGAACCAGTGTCAATTGAACCAGTGTCAATTGAACCAGTGTCAACTGAACCAATGTCAATTGAACAAGTGTCAATTGAACCAGTGTCAATTGAACCCGTGTCAATTGAACCAGTGTCAATCGAACCAGTGGATAATTAAACCAGTGGACAACTGAACCAATGTCAATTGAACCAGTGTCAATTGAACCAGTGGACAACTGAACCAATGTCAATTGAACCAGTGTCAATTGAACCAGTGGACAACTGAACCAATGTCAATTCAACCAGTGGACAACTGAACCAATGTCAATTGAACCAGTGTCAATTGAACCAGTGGACAATTAAACCAGTGGACAATTAAACCAGTGGACAACTGAACCAGTGTCAATTGAACAAGTGTCAATTGAACCAGTGTCAATTGAACCAGTGTCAATTGAACCAGTGTCAATTGAACCAGTGGACAATTAAACCAGTGGACAACTGAACCAGTGTCAATTGAACCAGTGTCAATTGAACCAGTGTCAATTGAACCAGTGAACAACTGAACCAGTGACAATTGAACCAATGGACAACTGAACCAGTGACAATTGAACTAGTGTCAATTGAACCAGTGTCAATTGAACCAGTGGACAATTAAACCAGTGGACAACTGAACCAGTGTCAACTGAACCAGTGACAATTGAACCAGTGTCAATTGAACCAGTGGACAACTGAACCAGTGACAATTGAACCAGTGACAAGTGAACCAGTGACAATTGAACCAGTGACAAGTGAACCAGTGACAATTGAACCAGTGTCAATTGAACCAGTGGACAATTGAACCAGTGTCAATTGAACCAGTGGACAATTAAACCAGTGGACAACTGAACCAGTGACAATTGAACCAGTGACAAGTGAACCAGTGACAATTGAACCAGTGTCAATTGAACCAGTGGACAACTGAACCAGTGAAAATTGAACCAGTGACAAGTGAACCAGTGACAATTGAACCAGAGGACAACTGAACCAGTGACAATTGAACCAGTGGACAACTGAACCAGTGAAAATTGAACCAGTGACAATTGAACCAATGGACAACTGAACCAGTGAAAATTGAACCAGTGACAATTGAACCAGTGGACAACTGAACCAGTGAAAATTGAACCAGTGACAATTGAACCAGTGGACAACTGAACCAGTGAAAATTGAACCAGTGACAAGTGAACCAGTGTCAATTGAACCAGTGTCAATTGAACCAGTGACAATTGAACCAGTGGACAACTGAATCAGTGAAAATTGAACCAGTGTCAATTGAACCAGTGTCAATTGAATCAGTGTCAATTGAACCAGTGGACAATTAAACCAGTGTCAACTGAGCCAGTGACAATTGAACCAGTGGACAACTGAACCAGTGACAATTGAACCAGTGACAAATGAACCAGTGACAATTGAACCAGTGGACAACTGAACCAGTGAAAATTGAACCAGTGACAAGTGAACCAGTGACAATTGAACCAGTGGACAACTGAACCAGTGACAATTGAACCAGTGGACAACTGAACCAGTGACAATTGAACCAGTGGACAACTGAACCAGTGAAAATTGAACCAGTGACAAGTGAACCAGTGACAATTGAACCAGTGGACAACTGAACCAGTGAAAATTGAACCAGTGACAAGTGAACCAGTGTCAATTGAACCAGTGTCAATTGAACCAGTGACAATTGAACCAGTGGACAACTGAACCAGTGAAAATTGAACCAGTGACAAGTGAACCAGTGTCAATTGAATCAGTGTCAATTGAACCAGTGTCAATTGAACCAGTGTCAATTGAACCAGTGTCAATTGAACCAGTGTCAATTGAACCAGTGTCAATTGAATCAGTGACAATTGAACCAGTTTCAATTGAACCAGTGACAATTGAACCAGTGTCAATTAAACCAGTGTCAATTGAACCAGTGTCAATTGAACCAATGTCAATTGAACCAGTGCCAATTGAACCAGTGTCAATTGAACCAGTGACAATTGAACCAGTGTCAATTGAACCAGTGCCAGTTGAACCACTGTCAATTGAACCACTGTCAATTGAACCAGTGCCAATTGAATCAGTGTCAATTGAACCAGTTCCAATTGAACAAGTGTCAATTGAACCAGTGACAATTAAACCAGTGTCAATTGAACCAGTGACAACTGAACCAGTGTCAATTGAACCAGTGCCAATTGAACCAGTGTCAATTGAACCAGTGCCAATTGAACCAGTGTCAATTGAACCAGTGACAATTGAACCATTGACAATTGAACCAGTGTCAATTGAACCAGTGACAATTGAACCAGTGTTAATTGAACCAATGACAATTGAACCTGTGTCAATTGAACCAGTGTCAATTTAACCAGTGACAATTGAACCAGTGTCAATTGAACCAGTGACAATTGAACCAGTGTCAATTGAACCAGTGACAATTGAACCAGTGTCAATTGAACCAGTGACAATTGAACCAGTGTCAATTGAACCAGTGCCAATTGAACCAGTGTCAATTGAACCAGTGACAATTGAACCAGTGTCAATTGAACCAGTGACAATTGAACCAGCATCAAATGAACCAGTGATAATTGAACCAGTGTCAATTGAACCAGTGACAATTGAACCAGTGTCAATTGAACCAGTCTCAATTGAACCAGTGTCAATTGAACCAGTGTCAATTGAACCAGTGTCAATTGAACCAGTCTCAATTGAACCAGTGACAATTGAACCAGTGACAATTGAACCAGTGACAATTGAACCAGTGCTAATTGAACCAGTGTCAATTGAACCAGTGTCAATTAAACCAGTGACAATTGAACCAGTGACAATTGAACCAGTGTCAATTGAACCAGTGTCAATTGAACCAGTGTCAATTGAACCAGTGACAATTGAACCAGTGTCAATTGAACCAGCATCAATTGAACCACTGCCAATTGAACCGGGTTCCGGACAAAAGTTCGTATAGAAAAAGTTCGTATGGCAATAATTCGTAAGATAAAGTTCGTTTGCCTAAAGTACGTCAGGATAAAGTACGTAGGGTATAAAGTTCGTCATGGCAAAAGTTCGTAATGGAAAAAATTCGTAATGAAAAAAAATCGTAAGGTTAAATGTACGTCGTGCCAATGTTCGTTAGAAAAATGTTTGTACGCGTTAGGATCGGTTAGGTTAGGTTAGGTCGTTATGAATATTTTACGTAGGTACTACATACGTACCATACGAACATCTGCATACGAATTTTAGCGTACAAACTTTTTGGTACGTACTTTTTTCAAACGAACTTTATCCCTTACGAACATTTGCTTACGAACAATTGCGTACGAACTTTATGCATACGAACTATTTCCATACGTACTTTGGTCCTAGAATCAATTGAACCAGTGTCAATTGAACCAGTGACAATTGAACCAGTATCAATTGAACCAGTGCCAATTGAACCAGTGTCAATTGAACCAGTGTCAATTAAACCAGTGACAATTGAACCAGTGTCAATTGAACCAGTGTCAATTGAACCAGTGTCAATTGAACCAGTGTCAATTAAACCAGTGACAATTGAACCAGTGTCAATTAAACCAGTGCTAGTTGAACCAGTGTCAATTGAACCAGTGCCAATTGAACCAGTGTCAATTGAACCAGTGTCAATTAAACCAGTGTCAATTAAACCAGTGACAATTGAACCAGTGTCAATTGAACCAGTGTCAATTGAACCAGTGTCAATTGAACCAGTGTCAATTGAACCAGTGTCAATTAAACCAGTGACAATTGAACCAGTGTCAATTAAACCAGTGCTAGTTGAACCAGTGTCAATTGAACCAGTGCCAATTGAACCAGTGTCAATTGAACCAGTGTCAATTAAACCAGTGCTAGTTGAACCAGTGTCAATTGAACCAGTGCCAATTGAACCAGTGTCAATTGAACCAGTGTCAATTGAACCAGTGCCAATTGAACCAGTGTCAATTGAACCAGTGTCAATTGAACCAGTGTCAATTGAACTAGTGTCAATTTAATTATGTGCTTTATAATTGTGGTTACGCTACATTAAGTTATTAATTTTCTTTTAAGTTGATGAAAAATAAATCTATATGATAATTTTGTGTTGAATGACTCG
>JAXIVD010001604.1:2500-5000 GCA_036785275.1 Cancer borealis
TTTCAATGAACTTATAATGGTGGTAATAAGTCATCCACTGCATGAAAAAGTGAGGTTGAGGTGTGGTTACATAGATAGGCGCCGCCACCACCTGGTCGTCCCACACCAGCGGCACACACGACCACCAAACGACGACCACGACATCAAATAGTGAAGTATATATTTTGTGCTGCTTTTCATTTATATATACAAAAAAAGGCTAAGATGTATGTTCTTGATTAATAAAGATGTACTGTACGTGTCAATGCAATAAAATAAACCATAAGCATTGATATTCCTTTTAATACACTCAAAACAAATTTAAAAAAAGTTAATAATAGTCATAAATTCAGCAATAAAAAAAATGTCCACGTTCTTTATGTAAAATAACCTCAATGACTGGTCGCAAAATAGAGAAAGTAAGTTAAATATATCGACACTCGGGGAGGAAATGCCGAAGAAAATGTTATGGAACAACGAGTGTTGTGTCTTCCTGCGAACAATAATAAAGTGCAAGCAGGAAGCGGAGGCGGAATGCACGTGTTGAAGAATGCACGTGTTGAGTGTACGTGTTAAGGAGTGCACGTATTTAGGAATGCACGTGTTAAGGAGTGCACGTATTGAGGAATGCACGTGTTGAGTGTACGTGTTAAGGAGTGCACGTATTGAGGAATGCACGTGTTAAGGAGTGCACGTATTGAGGAATGCACGTTTTGAGTGTACGTGTTAAGGAGTGCACGTGTTGAGGAATGCACGTGTTGAAGAATGCACGTTTTGAGTGTACGTGTTAAGGAGTACACGTGTTGAGGAATGCACGTGTTGAGGAATGCACGTGTTGAGTGTACGTGTTAAGGAGTGCACGTGTTGAGGAATGCACGTGTTGAGTGTACGTGTTGAGGAGTGCACGTATAGAGGAGTGCACGTAGAGGCGTGGTGCACGTGTGAGGAGTGCACGTAGAGGCGTGGAGCACGTGTTGAGGAGTGCACGAAGAGAGAGGGTGACGCAGCACGAACAAGGGTACGGCAGCTCAAAAGTAAACGAGAGACATTTCGATGGAATTTATCAAAGCAAATCAATTAACCATTCCGTGCGCGCGCGTGTGGGTGTGCGTGTGTGCGTGTGTGTGTGCTCAGGCGAGGGTGAGTACATTCTTAATCATCACCATAACTATCACCACACACACACACACACACACACCCACACACACACACACACACACACACATTCCCACCTTTCACTTTCAATCACCCAACCACCACCACCACCACCACCATCACCACCATCCATCATCAATTACGTGACAAAGCGACTGATATTAATTGACGTAATGGACCTCAGACGAGAATGAGTTGCAATTGCTTACCATACATAACAACAACATACCACTTATAACACAAACACCCTACATCCACCCCCTACAATGGCCCCCCAACCCCTAAATTGAACACTTTAGATAATTAAACTCGAATATAAGTAAATTAAATATAACTTTTTTTTCGTATTCTGAGCCTACGTGCCTTTGATCCCGTCACGTACAAGTGTGTGTGTGTGTGTGTGTGTGTGTGTGTGTGTGTGTGTGTGTGTGTGTGTGTGTGTGTGTGTGTGTGTGTGTGTGTGTGTCTGTATGTGTGTATGTGTGTGTATATGTCTGTATGTGTGTGTGTCTGTATGTGTGTATGTGTGTGTATATGTCTGTATGTGTGTCTGTATGTGTGCGTGTGGGTATGTGTGTGGGTATGTGTGTGGGTATGTTGGTGGGTGTGGCAGGTGAAACATGTGAGGCACTTGTGCGATGCTACATACACTGTGTCCTCTTGTGTGCCCTACTGAGGAAGGTCTTTGTGGGTATGCACTGTGCCCGACTAACAGGACGGAGGCAGGCGCGGGGCTGGAGAGGATGTGTAGATAAGCTTAGAAGAGAGATCGAATACGTACTTTTGTGTTGATAAGCTGAGAAGAAAGGAAGTTCAGAAAGTGAGCTAAGAAAGAGTGTTGCTAAGAGTGAGTGTTGTTGAGAGGGAGTATTGACTGGGCAGCTAACCTGACCAAACCCAAGAGTATATGTACCAGTAACTATTTTTGTTTTATAAGAGTTTTTCTGTTGACGTGTGTGTGTGTGTGTGTGTGTGTGTGTGTGTGTGTGTGTGTGTGTGTGTGTGTGTGTGTGTGTGTGTGTGTGTGTGTGTGTGTAAGCTAAACAACGGAAGCAAGACTGTTTGAAGTGATAAAAAGAAAGGTTAACATAAAGTTGCAGCTATTTTTCTTCAATATATACATATGTAAGTGCAGAGTAGAGAAATATGTGTGTGTGTGTGTGTGTGTGTGTGTGTGTGTGTGTGTGTGTGTGTGTGTGTGTGTGTGTGTGTGTGCGTGTGTGTGTGTGTACTGTTACCCAAACAAAGCAGAAAGGCAGAGCGAATGGTTATCAGATATGCCTTGTAGTTAAACACCGAAGAGTCGGGGAGAGAGAGAGAGAGAGAGAGAGAGAGAGAGAGAGAGAGAGAGAGAGAGAGAGAGAGA
>JAXIVD010001604.1:10000-47500 GCA_036785275.1 Cancer borealis
GACACTCCTACCCTATTCTATAATCTGAGAAACAGGCTTATCCGCTGTCGAGAAGCCTGTCACCTCTAGCCCCATCCAGTTACTTACTCCTTCACCCCCGCCCGCCCACCACCGCATCTCACGCTTCACCACCATCACCACCATCACCATCACCATCACCACTACCACCCCGACCATCACCGCAACGCTTTCCTTCCCCTCTCAGCGACGTGTCTCCGTTCATTATACTGTGAGAGGAATGAAAGCAAACAAGTTTCTCTCCCACTACTCAAACGACGAAACGTAAACAAAGGGAAGTCGAGTTTTCATTACTATGATTATTATTGTAAATATTATGTGTAAATGTATGTCTTGACTTGATTCATTATTTCCATTATCATTATTATTATTATTATTATTGATTAGTATTATCATTATTATTATTATTATTATTATTATTGATTAGTATTATCATTATTATTATTACTACAATTACTATTACTATTAATGATGTTTTATTTACCTAACGTCTCCCGCCATGTTTGTATTCCCTCAGCATGATGTTGCTTTGTTGACATGACCTTGTTTTGATGATTCAGCGTGTCCTTAAGAGGCACTTCCAAGGTCACAAGGTCATGTTGCATTGCCTCACATCACACATACAAATTACACACACACACACACACACACACACACACACACACACACACACAAGTCAGGTAGAAGGATGAACATTCTCGTGTCCTTTTCCCACAAAATGATATTCCCACATCTTACGCAACACTACAACTCAACACTGTTTTCTACCATCCTACACGACTCTGCTTTACCGCTGTTGGAAGAATGAATCTCCTTTGCAAACTTAATTAAAAGAAGGTACTAGTGGCGTGAAACCTTTCTAAAACAGGCTTATGTGACGCCTCTGCTCCTCGCATCAAATTCCATTCCACTTCAGAAACGAAACACAACCACTCATTTCGATTTCTGTGTCGTCTATGCTGGGGGATACATGTTTAGTTTCTTCTTATTTACTTTCTAATGTTTGACGTCAGTGGATCTTATTATTTTGTTATGGCTACCTCCTGTTTTATGCAGCTGTTCGAACCATGCTGTTGGAGCACGTACGAGTTATATCATGTAGTCTAGCCAAGCACCTTCCTCCACAACACATCCACGTCAAGCCTCATCCCACACAAGGACCACGGTGTGAATACGTAACAGTATCGTCATTACCGTAGAATCGTAGCATATCGCCTACAATATAAATGTGAATATAACTCATGAAAGTAGATAAGATAGATGATGTGAATGTACCAGTGAAGGACGGAGCTCCGGTACTGTAAAACCCATTACATAACCTCATCAATGGGAGCCACGATCGCTCTTAACAATGGTGTCCCGGGAGTGGGTCAGCACGTGGTGATGGTCCAGTGTAATCAGGTGACCTTACAAGGAGAGCCAGCCAACCAGCCGGTCATGTGAGCAGAGCAGCGACAGGGAAAGTGCATCACCTTCCCTGCCCACCAGCCAGCTTGCCCGCCTCCCTCCCTCCCTCTCCTTTTAACCTTCAGAGCCTCCAAGGACGTGTACTCCAGCCAGTTTCTGTACGCCGGGGCAAGTTCGGTTCAACGTGCAGCGCCTTATAGCATTCAGACTACGACTTTCTCCCTCCGCTGGCCTACGTTCCTTGAGGTTTCTGATGAGCAAGATTCATTGAAAAGCAGTCAAGCGCGGCTATCAATCTATTCCTTACCATAAAAAGAATGCAAATCATCACCACTCCTCTACATTACCTTAGTAAGCTGACTTCACATCTAAAAATAATAGTGAGCTACTCCCTCCCTTCCTAGCATCACCTGCTCTGGCATTCCCACGCCTCTCCAGGTATATAGGAGGAGGAGCCTCCTGGCGGAACAAAGTAGCAACACATCAAACGTGGCGGCGGGGCTGGACACGCGCCGCCCGCAGGCACGCGCGCCACCACTTTAACCTTGACTGGCCAGGCAGAGATGAGACGGATGCTAATGTACAGTTGACGGTACAGCTCATTACATCATTACCTGGACATGTAGTGTTCCCTCCATGCGACATGACTTTTCTATCTGAACGGAACATCCCTGAAGTAGTGTTCGTGTTCCCAGACTGAGATTCACGCCACCAATATATCAAAGTCGGTATAAGCAGGTCGTCCCGTAGCTAACCTAAAACAGTCTCCCACGCGACTAGTGATGGATGGATTGAATTTGAGGCGCCACAACGAGGTCATATAGTGATCTTGAGTGAGGAGGCCTAAGTAACCTTCTGGCATTATCATTATAAGGTCAACTATGGTGCTGACAATACACGTTTGGTTATGCAATAAATTTATCTGCATCATGTTTGACCTCCAGAAGGGAATGTTGTGTTGGTGGTGATGAATGAGATCCATTTGTTGTGTAAAGTGTTGATGGTATATGTATGAAACGCTTGTTCAGCTTCCTAAACTAATGGAATGACGATTTTGATATAGTTATTGAATGCATAATCGAGTAAAAGTGACATGACAATGAAGGTTTTATATGGTATCGAATTATGTGTGCAGGTTGTTAGGAGAAATAATTATGCACTCCCGGTAATCTCACCATGTTCGTACGTATGTTTGTCTCTTAGTGATTGGTGGTTATATAGTCGTTACTCATAGAAAGTTCTAATACCTTCGGATGAAAGTGAAAATAAGCTTGAAAAAATAACAACGTAGATAAGCATGCATAAGAAAATATGAAAAAGGGTGATCGTTGTTTGCAATATACAACACTATTCACAGGTCAATTATTACATTTCAAAACATAAGAATGAATCATATAAATAAGAAATAAACAAAACATACATTCCATCATGTTCATCCTGTTCCCTCCACAATGAGAAATCTGATAATATAAATGTTAAAGTTCATGAACACATCGCTGAAGGAGATAAGGGGAAGGAGACAAGCAACTCCGCCCTTCACGTCCCTTCCCTTCCCGCCCTTGCTCACCCCGGCAGGTTGCCTCCCCGCCCGGCAGACCCTCAGGAGTCAGGTGAGGGAGAGTCAAGGTTAGGGAACCAACACATGCACGCACGCACGCACTCCCCTTTGATTAGTATTATCTAGCACTCATGAGCTGCTTAGCTGTCTTCAAATTTATTTATCTATACTCCAGCTCAATATTACACAATAATATCATATCACGGATGTAGAAAACTATCTAATTCCTTCAGGTTATTACGAGTCTTTCCACTCCGAGACAGTTTTGAAGGATAGAAATGCAGCTACAGTTCAAATTTCTGTGTTTTGAATAAAAACAAATTTTTTAAAACTGCAGTGAAATCCTGGAATCCGTAGTGTTCTTGCTTCCTAGTGAAGTGTAATTCGTTATAGGTGTTAATTTAATACGTGCATCATTTTAAACCAACAAAACACTTTCAGAGTTGTTATCAGCTTCTTAATAACTGAATAGGATTATAAACACCTCACTTCTACTTTTTCGGGACCAAAACTGAACAGCAACTAAGACAATACAGACAACCAAGTCGAATTAGAATTCTTGTAAGATTAAACAACTAATTGGTGCGTAAAACAAATATATCACAGCGGGTGTGGTCAGTTGATTGAGTTGAGGTGTCACCATCTTGCACAATGGTCGGGGACTCAGTGCGTCACAAGGCTTCTGAACTTGTCTTCATCACGGCCGACCACTCGCAAGGCTGGACAGGTAACAACGGTCAAGGCAGCCAAAAGCTTCAAACACTCGCTGACTAAGCAAGCAGAATGTAAACTCAACACAGCTTATTCAGTGCGTGCACCATACGTGATGCAAAGTGTTGGCAACAACCTAATGCAAATGTCATGTAACTACCCTTTGGCGAGACACAATGAAGAAAATACAATGGAGGTGGATAAATAAAAATAATGATCAGCCTATTCAAGTGTGTATGTGTTTGGGAATTTGTTCGTTTGCGTTTCAGTCCTGAAGGAGGATGAAGGAGTCACAGTAAAGAAAATAGAAGAAAAAAAAGTCTGTGATTCAGTCTTGGAGGAGGCGAAACACGAAGCACGAACCACAGTAGATACGAGAGTATAGGGACGAAGTAATTAACGCGAAAAAAGTGTAATTTAGCAGAACAGCCTTAAAAACTTTCTATCTCTCTACGTTTCCAGTCTTCCAAGGAAATTATACAAATGAACACGACAGCTGCACCGAACCACTCTAAGTTTTTTGCAACATCAAAAATTGTGCTGCATCATAATGATAGTCAAGCCACACGCCTCACAGCCTAGCAAGGGAAAACATAATTATTGAACGTCACAGTCATCGATGTGTGTAAGCCAAAGAACAAACGAACAAACTCACTGATATACTGTAATGAGTGTTTCTTTAGAACAATTCTAAGTTTGTGTTATGGCGTTGATCAAGTGTTTAAGTTGTGTTCTGTTTGAAAGATTTTGTGTATTAGATAGAATGTTCACTTTGATGCATTATGTCAACACTCAACATTTCCCTTCCACTCTAGTTGCATCGAGATTCATCTTGCCAGCTTGTTAATAATGAATGGATATTTTGAAACCCTTATGAACACTTCTTCACAATAATGTCAACAGCAAGACGATGGCCAGATTACAGTCTGCCTCTCCCCTTTACCTTACACATGCGACTCACACCCTTGCTGCATTATCTCGATGAACAGAATCGGGTGCGCGTGGCCCTCACATGACTGCTAATATTGTGGTTTGTTCGGTGGTTCAACCTGATGCCTGGACCTCACTCCTTCCTTGCAATGGCCACTCTCCTATACACTGTCCTTCACGCATGTGTGTGCATGAGAATGTATCAGCTTGATTAAAATCAGAACAAGGCTACAAGAGAAGGAGCTTTTATCCAAGTTGATCTGAGTCTACGATTGGTGCAACATCCTGAAAACCTTGTTTGTGCGAAGCAAAACTAAGATAACACAGAGGAGTTAGGAACGAAAATATATAACATCCTATGCTTATCTGCTAGTCGGAATATTTTACTTCATGCCGAGATTGAGACACTTGTCCCGCACATCACGATGATAAGTAACCGGGGACTTTAATGTGCCTGCACCCCCTCACAACACAAACACGAACGTGCACAACATCTAATTATTGAGATTGATGGTTTTGCAAAAGAAGCACCATTACCTTAGGGAAATAATTAAAATACCTTCGAAAAAAATGGCACTCTGGGGGTGTAAAGTCACGCCTGTGACGCCCCCCTTCCTGTGCACGTGGCTGAACACAAGGTAAAAGGTGTACATGAACTGACAGCATGCAAGACATTGTTTTCTTGCTTTGATACTGCGTATCAACAGAGGTTGTCAGTAGTAACAGTTTCCCTAAAGTGGAGTAAATGCGAGAACTGCTGAATTGAAACAGAACTATAGAAAAAAAAGCATTCCAATGTGATAGTTCTATAGTTTACTTTCCCCATGCCACATGATGCATTTTAGTATAATATTCACAAAGGGACATCTATAATTACGTTACAAACTTTGCGTTATTTATCTACACCAAATAAATAACCTTTACAGTTCACACTACGTCCGGGTCATTCGTGATAACTGGAGTGCTATGACACTCCAGTTATCTACAGTTTAAGGAGCATTGCTTAGTTGCTGATGTCAAAACTGAAGAAATTCGTTATTGCAGTTTACATAATCCCTGCTTGCGAACGTATCTGAATGATTCGTGGAGGAAATGTTAGATATTGTAATCTTTATACAAGCAACATGAGGAATCTCGTTGAAACATGTCTCAAGCAATGATCACACTGAGGCACCACAACCCTTGATGACAACCCATCAACACAGTGACACCTGGACTTTGTGTGGGAGAATCCTTGGGAGCAAAGGGACGTGGGAGAGGCTGAGGCCACTTAAAGGACCAATTTGATTAATAATTAATGGGGGTAAGGAGATTGAGTAGATTTTGAGGGAGCAACTTACCCAATCTTCCTTTAGCACCGCCACTACATAAACCCCACTGCCCTATTTAAGTCAGTGACCACCACACAATGACTTGTTATGATGACGCGTGCAGTATCTGCTTACTCTCGCCTACAAATATCACAAATAAACTCATTAAACAATACAAGATAATTCACACATAAGAGGAATTTCAAAGCATTTATGGCGTGCGAGGATGTAGAATAAGATATAATTTATACACATCGAGACCAGAAAGGCGGTCCTCCTCACTCTCCCTACACCCCTCCCCCTCCCAACCCCGAGACCCATCCGGACCCACGGCAGCCTCGAGCCAGAAAGTGAGAATCCAGCCGCCCGCGCCGCCCACCTCTGCCCAGGTTTGGGTACGAGGCTTCCCTTGGCACGGCCGGTCGCCCCAACCAATCCATTGTCCGTCATAAGTCAGTGTGGCCCAGAATCACTTATCTATAGATATTAAACCACACACACACACACACACACACACACACACACACACACACACACACACACACACACATACACACACACACACACACAGTTCAAAGCCTTAACCCTTCTAGGACATATTAAAGAAGACTTCTTCCTTTCCCTTTGTCCTCCCTGCCTCCCTCTCTAAGACCGGTAGATATTAATAATGCATTACATACACCAAACACACTGAATATTCATCATGCAGTGTCTTCAAGTCATGTCAAGGTGCCCTCAAATCATGCTGGTGATATATAACAACCCCAACAACACACTAATTATCACCCCTTGACATTCACAGAAACCTCAAACTCGGTCTTAGTCTTAATTTTAATCTCCCTCCGCCCAGCGGCACCTCCTTCCCTCCACCCAACTCACCTGCTTGTGATTCTCATTTGCGATGTTGACGCCGTTCACCTCGATGATACGGTCGTCCTCCTTAAGTCCGGCAATCTCGGCGGGGGACTTCTCGTCTACCTTACCGATGTACTGGCCTGGTTTGGACTTTTCGGCGTGTAAGTTAAAACCGTAGCCCTCGAAGTCCGGCCATTTGACGATGATGCAGAGGCGTGGTGCGGGCGCGTCGTTAGGAATATTAGACATGGTGGCGGAGGGTGACAGGAGGAGGTGCAATGGCAGGAAAACGTCTACCCAAAATTTGGTTGGTTGTTGCAGTGCTCGTCACCACACGCTTCACTCACGCTCACTCATTCGCCAGACTGACCCGTCAAGTAAAAGCGTCGTTGCCAGATTTCTCGTGAACTGATAACTTTTCTGCCACAATCTCGGGAAAAGAACCGTACACATTACTTTTAACACAACATTCTTTCACATATAAAGTAACCAGCTTGACGATATGTTCCAATTCAAAAGGAAAGTATGTGTATTGAAAAAGGAGTGTGTATGATGAAGGTCCTGTGCTAATATGCCGGTATGTTGGTCTTACGTCAGGCAGCGTAAGGACGGGCAGGCAGCAGGTGGGTCATGAAGGACTGCGTCACGAGGTGCAGGTGTGCTGCTGCTGCTGCTGCTGTTGTTGTCCCCTGCAGCCTCACAGCCTCACAAGTAAAGGATTCAACAGCACGCGAAACACGATCTATGCCATTCATTCTAAACACACTATAATAGACCTAATTATTCCCTTGTTGAATGAGATGGTTAGGAGGGGTGTGTGGGAGTCGCCCGCTGTCATAGTCACACGCCGGCCCCCCCGCGAGAGCACCAGTCCCGACCTCTGATGCTTTCACTCTCGTAGCAGCAACAAGGGAGCGGCGATTCGGGTTTCCACTCTCATTGATGCTATATTGTTGTCCTTTGTGGGTGAACGGCGAAGAGGGACAGTTTGCGGGAAATTTATTGTGGTAATAATTATGTACTATAGAAAGGCGACTGTGGTGGAGTATTAAGTATGTGTGGGTTGAGGGTATTGGGAGATTGTAGGTGTCAAGAGGTAGGTCGAGTGTCAGGTGTGTGGTAGGAAAAAGTGAAAGGGATAAGGAATTTAATTAATGTAACGTGTAATAAAACTTAAGATAATTTGTTCAGTTCAACGCATGTCCTTGATGCCGCTACTAGTAAGGAATTCAGCAGAAGATGGTCTGCTTTGAAGTAGTGCCAGCCTGCTGAAATACCTCCCGTCACGCCATGGTTAACTGGTACTTCCTCCAACACGACACCAACACAACAGCCCCTCCAGTTAGTGTAATAGCCCATCCTTGAATACTAAGTTCAGAAGCTTTGGAACGTAATAGACAATATATATATATATATATATATATATATATATATATATATATATATATATATATATATAATCAGTATCCTAAAACCATGAATATCATAAAACATAACTATCCACGCTAAGTAGAGGACACTAACTCACTGGTTTGTCAGTGAGTTAGTGTTCTCTTCTTCGCGTGGATAGCTATGTTTTTCTCTACATTCCTCTTCTGTTGCGGCTGACTATTAAATGGGAGCCTGTTGTCACTTATTACTCCCCTTTGGTGCAAGGTACTCACAGACAACTTAGTGATATATCTGTCATGGCTATCCTTTGTAAGTATCAGTCAATTGCCTCCCAAAGTCTAGTCATAACAACTCTCCCAACCAGTTCCATCCTTCAGCTCACCACACAAACGTAAGTAAAAAGACACCAGGCAGACGTTAATATGTATACTGTCCTCGTTGGCCAGTGAATGTATAGTTTTCTGTGTTGATATACAGTAAGTAGGAGTAACTTTGTTAAAGGTTGGATAATTTAAGTTACCCGACCGACAAGGGACTCTCATTTCCTCTTGTGTCTGGTACAACTTCCGCTGCGCATCGTCAGGAATAAAGCACGATACCACTTGCCTTATAGTGTCTGCCTACCGTGACTACTGAAGGGAAAGTGAAAAATAAAATTAATGACACCTTCATCCTTGGAACGAACATTCACCTCAGTCTTTCCCTTTTATCTCCTGCTTCTCTGCACCCGTGAAGGATGTGTTGGTGTGAAGGTCAAGGCGAAGACAGACTCTCACTGGGAGGGATAGAATGTCTATTAATGGCGGGCACGGAAGAGAAAACACACACACTAAACCTTCGTTGTCAGTCGTCACTCATGAAATCCCACAACAATGCACTGCAAATGATGTGACGCATGCTGTAGTAATCTATGTTAATGTGTGCTTTGAATAGATCATAAATTATTGTGTATGATAAGTATCCTGAGACTCCCTAACAGAAAACAGACTTTCCGTGGCAGCGTAAGAGTGTCGTGGTAGCCTAACACATGCATCACAATGTTAGAATTTGCTATAACGTTTACTGGAATACCTTACCTTTATCACGACATTATACCAACTTTCTAGACACACATTATTTTTTTCATCATAGCACACTCCATCTTGAAAATAACAAATAAAAAAAAATATATATAAATAGATAAATAAATATATAAATAAGTAGAGAAATAGATGAACAAATAAAAGAACAACTAGATAAATTCATAAATAAATACATAGGATAGAACTAGCCTATAATATTCATCCATTCATTAATCAATTCGCTAAACATATCAAACATGATATGAAAACAGTAAACAAACATAATGAGCACGTGTCTCCTTAATCAACATTCCAAACAGGTGGTGAAGCAGGTGTTAAAGGTGTAGCACGTGCCTAAGGGAGCAGAATGGCGAGAGGAAGGGAGGGTGGGAAGGAGTAACGCTAGAGTACACATCAACTCTATTCTTCCCAGATGAATCATTGCTGAGTATCACAAAAATCTGAGTCATGTTAATTAGCTGAAAATGAACATATTGCGCATATAATATTGAATGAAGCTGAACTCTTAGTAGAATTATAGTAGATGTCTGTATATATGTATGTAATGCATGTTATTCAACTTAGAGATTAGTTCTGAAATAATAACACGTAAATTCCTGAAAACTAGTCTTTGTATCCATAATTTTCTTTAACTGCTTTAATAAATTATTGCACACTCATCTTACTTCCTATATAATGAAAAATATAACAATAAGAAAGAGAACAAGAACAAGAACAAGAACAAGAAGATAAATAAGAAGAAACAAAAATAAAAAAAGAAACTTAGTGCAATCAGGATCATAGGAAGGTGGCCACTCCAACCATTCACACCACACATCTATAGCACTTAATTCCTGTTTTTCTATTGCATTTGAGTAAATTCTCAATACAAAACATTCTTAAGCATCACTAGCATCCCACAATCTTCCGCCTGATCGATGGTATGGATTCTAGAAAGTGAGGTTACACCAGCAAAAAGTAGCGATCATCAAGGTTTCTTAAATGAATCTTGGTTACCCTTTATTAGGAGTCTCAGTGAAGCCTTTTTGGTGACTTAGATATAATAAGTCTTCGTATAGTCTTATGTATATTTCAATTCTACATTATATATTCTTGCTGTTCCCTTCAGGCTCACTGTAGGTTTATCTCACATTTTGCTTTGGTAATAGATTATCGGCGTTTGTTTCGTAAATCTATCAAGAGTGGAACTATAAATGACTATTCAATCATACCACAATCCCTTCGTATTACTCACCAACAACCTCAGAGGAATCAAAACAGAGAGGAGCACCATGTCGAAGTGTTCTTTGTACTATATATAAAGTAAACCAGTAAGCACCCATAACCTCAATGAACATATGCTTGTGACGCTTTCCAGATGAATGCTCTTATAGTACTTCAAATTTGATATTAGAACACTTTTTCGTCAGTATAGAAGGGTCAAGGGCAAGGTGAACAATGTACGTACCAGGAAGAAGAGACTGTCACCACCGCTACGCAATAGAAAAAAATAGATAAATGTTCGATGCATATAGATTCACACACATCCATGTTCAATCCCAAGAGAATGCTGACTCATTATAAGAGAGGAGAAGGATGGTGTTTTTCTTATGAGCACGTACGTACACTCTCAGGTATTCGTTTCATCAACTTCCTCCTCTAACTAACAGACTGTCTTCAATCCCTCACTCTCAATTGTAATGTTCATCTTTACTGTTACTTGCCTTCCTGAACATCTTAAATACGTGGTCTCTTCAACTAGATTGTCTCATATTCTTTGGAACTTGGTAGCCCTCAGTGCAGCGATATATTAACTGTTGTTACATTTGTTAGGCAAGTTGATCCTATCTCCATCTGTATGAATAAGTAACACAGACATGGTGAGCATTCCAAAGAATACTTCAACAGCAGTAGAGTGATGCAAATACTGAAGCGCACATACACACACGCACGCGCACACACACACACACACACACACACACACACACACACACACACACACACACACATACACACACACACACACACATATACACATACACACACGCATACATACATACATACATAAATACACACACACACACACACACGTACACATACACGCACACACACACACACACACACACACACACACACACACACACACACACACACACACGCACGCACACACACACACACACACACACACACACACACACACACACACACACACACACACACACACACACAGACACACACACAGACACACACACACACACACACACACACACAGGTCATTTAGAGTAGGAATATTCGAAGTAATGAAACATGGCTTCCTCTCATATCCATTGTGTTTGTTCCCTCATGTGTTGCCTCCGAGAACCAGCGGCAAGAAAAGTAGCATCGTCATTCCCTGGACGAGCCTTGTTTTCGATTACTTAAGTGTTGGTATTTAGTTTAAGTTTGTCTTTGTCACGGTTTACTGGTTACTTAAGAACTTCAGCATCATTAACCGAAGCATAATCCGCCTCTGGTCTCCTCAAGCGCAGCGCCAAACAGAAATTGAGACAGCACTGCAAAGCTCATCAGAATAAACTGGAATACACAAACAACGGACGGACGTGAAAGAAGAAAGTTAGGAGAGACAATGCCCCAACGATAAGCTAACAGTGACCGTCTATGAGGATGATGATGATGATGATGATGATGATGATGATGATGATGATGATGATAGGGTGAGTAGTGAACTTTGCCTCACGTTATCCGCTGCGACATCACAACACTGTATCTCTTTCAGCCTCATGATAACAGCACCTCAGTGTTGACCGAGGAAGGAGCCGCGATAATGTAACACCAGTCGCCCTTCCACTGGTGAGTAGGAAGGTGCTGCTCAGCAGGCGTGGAAAAGAGCAGTCTGTTAGCTTACTAAAAAACTGTTGAAAGATGTTTTATCGCCATTAACTCGTCTTGCCGCGCTACACCCGGCATGTATGGAGGCCATTCAACGCGTAGCAAGGCATGCGTGGACTCACCAAAACATTGCACACCTTTGTCTATACGATATACTGATTCAATACCAATATTGTGTCTTGGTGTATCGAGTTTCACTGGAAATAATGAAACTTTTACAACTCCATCTGAACCGCCTTACAATGCAGGTGCAGCATAAGAAGCTAGTCTAGTTAAAAAGGTGAAAGTAAATTTTTTTCGTGCCGAATGTTCGTAAGTACATCAGGAAGGTTGCCAGGGCAGCGTTGCTAACGTGCTGCGCCGCAACAATAACACCAACTGGTTGTTTTTGTTCTGGGCCGATGTTGCCAAGATGAGCTCGGCCACCCAACAGACAAACAAGATTATCAAAATTCTTCAGTTTTATTTGTTCCACCCACTCCCCCACAGACGCCGAAAGTGTAACAGATGTGACGTGAGTCGATGAAGTTCACGGAAAGTAAAGATGACAAATTAGCAGATCTTGGACACAATAATTCTAGTGGTGGAGGATCAGGAGAGGGCCCGTTCCTGGCCCCTCCCTCCCTCCAAGAGGTTCAAGGGACGCAGCGTCTTACTTCATCGGGCATGGGCTGCACTTACAGTCCGTGCCACAACAGCAGGAGACGGTCTTGCACTGACACGCAGATCCGCCTGCACAAGGAACGGTATGTTATTTAAACTATTAACAATCATGCAACAATTTAAAATTAAAACCAATATTAGTGTGAAAAATATCATCAAAATAATTAAGTGCTAAAGGAAAAACAAAAACAAAAAAGAGACTTACATGCTCCATCGTTGCAGGCGCACGACTTCTTGCTGGGGCAGGCGGTGCATTTGCAGGTGGTGCCGCAGCAGCAAGCTCCGGAGCCACACTTGCACGATGCTGTTAATAGAGTAATGGTTAGATACAGATGACCGCCTCACTGCACTGGCTGGGAGTTGAATGGAAGTTTAGTTTTGAATGATGTGACTCTTTTCCTTATAACATTATTTAGTCTCATTTGTATTCCATAGCAATTCAAATATAAAGTGAAAACCCAGGAAGTGTTGGATGGCAGTGAAACGCAAAACCCAAGTAACTAAAGAAAGTTGCGTTACAAAAATGTCAATCACAATATGATGTGAAGATAATGAAAACAACAGAAGAATAAGGTTCTCTTGACAGCCACTAACCTCCACATCCACAAGGCATGTTGGTGGTGAGGGGTTGGTCTTGGGTGGTGTCAAACTGAAGACAGGAGTTTCAAGGCGCCTCTGACAGCAATGCAATGATGGAAGTCATATATATAATCGGG
This sequence comes from Cancer borealis, assembly GCA_036785275.1. Taxonomy (NCBI): domain Eukaryota; kingdom Metazoa; phylum Arthropoda; class Malacostraca; order Decapoda; family Cancridae; genus Cancer; species Cancer borealis. The sequence goes on from JAXIVD010001604.1 coordinate 23,511, forward strand.
TCGTGGTGTCGTGTGGAAGGAAGTGAGTGTGCCGTGCGCAGCACACACCTCGCACCATTCGTTCTGTTTATCAGTGATTTAAGTCTCTCCAGACTTATTATTAGTTTATCTAATCTAAAGATGATTTTCAGCAGGAGGTACAGTTTACCTTGATGGGGAGGACAAAGTTCCCTTCGTTTCACGCGACCATTAATTCTCCTTGTTATCTTTACCTCAGGGCCAAGGGATCTACTTTTACCTCTTTAAAATTATCACTAAATACTATATTATATTATATGTATATGTATATGTATATATATATATATATATATATATATATATAATATATATATATATATATATATATATATATATATATATATATATATATATATATATATATCAGGCACGTGCCGTCAGTAATTACTCGAGGTAGGCAGCTTGTGATCATTATGTAGTAAAATGTCATCATACGTCAGTATTGTTGGTTAGGCCTGGGGAACCTGCTCGACACAGGTTCAATCTCTCGCTCTGCCTACGTCACACCTACGTGTGAAAGACGACTGGTAAACAAGCGTACTTACACCGTCACAGTTCTCTTCAAAAGACGTTAAGCAAATAAATAAAGACAATAGCACACAACAGAAACATAAACGCAAAAAAACAATAAAATATACATGTATATATATATATATATATATATATATATATATATATATATATATATATATATATATATATATATATATATATATATATAATTTTGATGGAGATCCAAACAAATAAAATGTCAGGTACACTTCAATAGAAGTGGAAGACCTGGGGGCTTTTGTCCCCAAACACACGCTCCAAGAATCTCCAAAAAATGTATAGGCAAGTCAGCCACAAACCTAGGAGTAGCAATAATAAAGTGCACACAGCCTAGTGCAAGGCTTAGGGAAAATATATGAGAAAAATCCCCGATAACAACAAGGTGAATTCCCTTAATAGCAATCAAAATAATATCAGGCATAGACTACACCATACGGTATAGTCTATGTATCAGGTAACTCAACACAGGTGAGCTCAGGTAACATTCATAGTTTCTCAACGCCACACAACCGTGTAGCCAACACAAGAGCAAAAATAACACTGATGCTTAACACAAGTAAATAAATCACAGCAATAATCCCTCCCGTGAATACGGGACAACGAAAATATATAACAATGTCAAGAAGGCGGGCAGAGAGAGAAAACAAACAAGCAGAAGAAAACCCTTCACCTACTTATCAAACACATAAGAAAATAAGAACACCAAAGGTGCGTTACATCACTCTACGGGAGAGGGCAAGCGAGTCGCAACTGAGTGGAAGGCAGATTTGATTCTACCTACATAGCACGTAAAGAAAACGGCATTGAAGGGGTGTATGCAGCACGTGTGCTACACCATTACTAAGCGTAGCTTACATACTGAGATTTAAAGGTAGGGGTGAATGATGCCTACCTAATCTACAGAAAATATTAAACATTTTGCACTTTATGCATAATAATCAGAAAAACCGTCATAATTTTGTTTCATTGTGACACAGAAGGAGAATGTAGCTGTTGATCTATTTTATTCAGGGTAGGCACTGCCTACCTTGCTTGCCCAGACGGCACGTACCTGATATATATATATATATATATATATATATATATATATATATATATATATATATATATATATATATATATATATATATATATACACACACACTGATGCGAGGCTATGTAACTAGGCGATAGAAGAACGTGTGTGTGTGTGTATGTTCGTACACACACACACACACACACACACACACACACACACAGACACAGACACAGACACAGACACAGACACACACACACACACACACACACACACACACACACACACACACACACACACACACACACACACACACACACACGCACACACACACACACACGTTCTTCTATCGCCTAGTTACATGGCTTCGCATCAGTGTGTGGCGCCGGGAACGTGGCTCCCAAACACGTGTTTTTCGACAATGGAATGGGTGATAAAAGCAAATTTTGATGTTCTTTTTTATTTTTCTGTGAGGGTCTTCGCGTATAAACACACCGCTCTGTCAGCCAACATTCACCTCTCGCGTCACGTTTACACTGAACACTTAACGGCAGTCGTCGCGGGACCTGGCGTGGTGACGGGCTAAGGCACCTGCCGCTCAGTGGCCGCGTCGTCACCTGCCCGGCGTGCACGGAGTGGGGGAAGGAGGGGACAGACTGACACCTTCGTAGGAAAATATTCATGACAAAAGTTTGGAAGAAGTATTCAATGGACATCTTTACGTTAAACTTACACGAGACTTACGTTAAGTATCTTTCTCAACTATAATTTTCTTGCTTACTTTGGGTCTTGTCTTTTTACCGATGACGATTTTTATTTTTTTCTTCACTTTTAGATCCGGTTGTGTGGTCCCTGAGACTTCTTCATTTTGATCCACTTTCTCCAGCAAGGAGGACTCTTTGTTCCCATCAACCCCTTCAGTGGTGGCTCTATCCTTCTCATTGCGCCTCCTTACTTCTTCCTTGTCTTCTGTTGAGGACTTTTCATTCTTCTTCTTTTTCACTTTGCCTTTCAGGTTCCTTGCGGCCAACAACTCTGGGGTTTCTTGAGCAGAAGTGTCGAGGAAAAGTGTGTCGCAGGTGGCGATATCGGCGCACAGTTCTTCATCTTCGGCCTTCATCATAGCCTCCCTAACGCCGCTGTTCTTGCCGCTGCTCCTCAGGCTGCCACCTCGCCGTGTTTTCTCGCCGCTCCTGCTGGGAGATGTTACCCTGATCGAGGTAGGAACGGAGAGTCTTAAGACCACTTCTTCCCCTGACACCTGGAGATCATCACAAGGGCCCATCCCAAGCTGGGTGGGCTGGGAGGAGTAGCGGTGGTAGGTCATGTTGCCGTTCAGCAAAGATTCCCCAACATCCTCCACACTTTCCACAGTAGATCTGCGCAGCCACAACACGTGGTCGTTGTCATGACCGCTGTCTGAAGGAGAGGAATCGATGTACTGGACGGCGCTGGAACGCCTTACTCGCGTCTCTGGAGGCAGCAGCAGGTGGCCATACTCTTTCTCTCTCCTTTTGCTGAAAATATGGTCATTTAGTTTTCCCCTGCGAGTCAGCGTCGACCTGTGCAACTGTGATGCCCCTCTATGAGTGGTGCGGCCTGAGGTGTACACGATGTGCGGGGGACGGGTCGGCCTGGCGGGTCGTCGGGGATCGTGTAGTCTGGTTTTGGCCACCACGGGTTCCAGCGCCTCGGGCTGACGTACGCTGCACCAAGGGGATGGAGGAGGCTTAAGTTATTATTAGTCACTTGTAGTAGTAGTTGTAGTAGTAGTATTATCATTAGTAGTAGAAGTGGTAGCAAGAGGAGGAGAAAGAGGAGGAAGAGGAGGAAGTGGAGGAGGAGGAGGAGGAGGAGGAGGAGGAGGAGGAGGAGGAGGAGGAGGAGGAGGAGGAGGTGGAGATGGAGGAGGAGGAGGAGGAGGAGGAGGAGGAGGAGGAAGAGGAAGAGGAAGAGGAAGAGGAAGAGGAAGAGGAGGAGGAGGAGGAGGAGGAGGAGGAGGAGGAGGAGGAGGAGGAGGAGGAGTAGGAGTAGGAGGAGGAGGAAGAGGAAAAGGAGGAGGAGCAGGAGGAGGAGAGTACATAATTAAATGTTCGACATTCATGATATCATGAGAAAAATGTCAGTTCACGTGGAATTCCTGTTTCCATGAAGAAAATAGTAAATAAAATGTGCACAGCCACGAGTTGCATTCACAGTAGCGGAACAGTAGCTCTGGAAACAGTGGATTATTCATAATTATAAAGGATATCAATGAATGATAATAAATAAAGTGCAATACAATCAATCAATTCGTAATATAACTTGAAGGCGTCAAGGTCAAGTGATAATGTAAAATTTAAATAATCGAAGGTAAAAACTAGATACACACCTGAGCACCACCTGTTCTCACGTGATTACTAATGAGGTGAGGTAGTCCATTCTACGGATTTCAACACCTAAGGGGAAGGAAGCTATTTCTGTTTTCTAAGTATCATCAAATATAGTAAGAAGTAATTAGACAGATTAAATCTTATATGCATTTCTCAGCTATTCCTTCCAAGTCTCAGAATGGATAAGGCGTTAATTGGGTCCTGCTGATCTACTGTATATGACGCCAACACTATCTACACGACTTCCACTACTGTTGTAACTGCTTGTAACCGAACCAGAGACAACAAAAGGAAGTGCATGTGGGTCTGCAGTAAGGTTAATGATATTCATGCACAGAGACAGGAATGGAGGAGGAGTTGCATGTTAAAGGTGAAGTGTGCGGCAAAATTAATGATATTCAGGAAGGTAAGAGGTCAGAGTTGAGGGGAAGGAAGAGCAGAGGAAGCAGTTGTATGTGGTCAATGTGGCGTGCATATACTTATTAAGGCACTGAATGTTGTATCTCGTTATCACTAGGTGTGTGTTTGTTGATGTATTGTGTGTGCGCGCGTAAGAGGTGCTCGAACTACAAGGTCAGGTTAATAAGGTTAAGTAGGCATCAAGAGGGTCCCACCTGAGCCTGGCCCTGCACTACCTGCGTACTTACCTGCCGTTGTGATGGAACAGCCTCGTCGCCTCGCCCTCCCACCACACGCCAACGCTCCCCTCTGCAAGGAAGTGTGTTCATTTATTTACATTACATGCTGTATCCCCACACGTGCCTCCTCCTCACAGCTACTACACACTTATTATAAAGTACTTCGGTCTTATATTCATGTCTTCGTTCTTTAGCAGAACGATATAAACTACCCTGTGAGTTAAACCAATACATTATTCCTGAAATATGTGTAAAAATTGTACCTAAACGAAACAAACATTTTACTTTAGCCAACACCCACCTCCCTCCACCCCCCCCCCCACACCCACACCCACACCCACACACACACACACACACACACACACACACACACACACACACACTTTACATAAAATTGGTTCAGTTACACAATGTTACACACTGCTACATGGCATCACAAACAACGTTAAGATAACTGAGTGCAATGAACATCCAAATCTCTGATCTAACTTGACAGACATCATCATCATCATCATCATCATTACCCAACACTAATAAAGAACATCTATTACACACTATCAGCCCTTGAGACCACCAATCACGTGTTTCATCAGATATCGAAACACGAGACAAACGGAGAAACAGTCACGCCGCCTCACCTTCTGTGTCGCTGATGGCGAGTCTGGTAGCCACGAGTTCCTCCATGCGCTCCATGTAGCTCTTCGTTGTCCTCTCCAGGTGGACGGGTAGGTCCTGGTGCTCCCGGCCGTCTGGCGCGCACCCGTCCTAAGAAACACACAAATGGCTCCAGCACACACGACCAGGCATGCATCAGGGTATTGAAAGGGAGTCGATGTGTGATGAAAGCATGAATGAAGGTGTTGGGAGGATATCTGTATATAGGCATGAAAGAGAGTGACGGAAAAAAATATAGTTTTCCAAATCTTAGCATAGATTCCTGGTGGGGCAGAATTCAGTATTCCCATGGGTCCAACGCTGCCTGTCTACGTGAACTAGCCAGTTAGAACTTGATGTACATAAGTAAAAGGCATATCAAATGCTTTAACGATATTTGGCAGCATTGGACCCATGGGAATACTGGATTCTGCCCCACCAGGAATTTATGTTAAGATTGGGAAGACTATAGTGTATGTTTAAGGCATGTTTCACACACTCCAGCACACCTGTTACACCATGCACCGGTATTTGGACTCGACATACTTAACCAACATGTAAAGGGCTGATGGGAGGGAATCTTTAAAAATATGAATGAGTGTGATGAGGAGGAGTATAAGCATGACAAAGACATTACACACGCTCCACCACACCACCTTTGCTAGGTGAAAGATACAATGTCATAACGGAGGGTGAGGACTGAGAGAGAAATGTAGGTTTGGAAAGGACGCACATCATCCCTTCTACTCCCACACATATGCAGGGTAAGGTGTGGAGGGAGAATTTACGTGTGACAATGACATACATGATACTTTCCTAAGCATGAGGAACGAAGATGAGGTGTGAGGGGAGGGAGGGGAATATATGCATGATAATGGCGACCAGCACACCCTAAGGTAAGTTGGAAGGAAAGGAAAAGAGAGAGATAACGTAAGAACAAACATATCCTCCAGTCTATGAATGAATGAAGACAAGATGGCAGCTGTGAGTGGTGAGGTGAGCAGAGACGGCGTTTCTGAGAGATGAAGAAGAGGAAAAGTCCGAGGCGCGTTGTAGGGAGCGGGAGGTGTGGGAAGAGGTTCATGCTGGTGCGTCAAAGAGATAAACACTCACTCACTCCTCTGCTCCTGTGATCACTTCGGGTATTAAACACGTGTGATTTTTTTGACTTCACATCAGTGGTCATATTTTTTAAGGTATTGATACATTCGAAAAACACATAGACGTGATGAATGAAAACGAATTATGTCGAAGGTGAGATAAAACGACGAAGCAAACAAGAAAAAAAAATACATTAATGGAAAGAAGAGTTAAGAGCTTTAAAAAATCAACATTTCATTAAAAAATTAAACGAGCAAAAAATTGTCATAGTGCAAGAGCAAGATGGAACACAAGCATGAGGAAATAATGGAATTGACAAGGCTGTGACAGGGCAAGAAACCGAGCCTTCCACCAGCCAGTGTATTAGTGGGAGGAGGTGACGCGGGGAAGTCACTAGTAGGAGAAAAAAAAAGTGATAGGTGTACAGTCCCTGGAGGCCCCAACAAAGGTGCACCACTCTCACGCTTCAAATCAGTCCCCATCACGTGCACTGTCGCCCCTCATGACCTCAGCGAAGCCCACCATGAAGCTACAGAAGGCGGTGAGTGGTGACAAGCGACCAACACAACAATGACACGACACTGACAGCGAAGTAATGGTTTAAACGTGCATTCAGTGGACATAAAAACGCAGATGCAGGTGAAATGGAGAGAGTAAAGGTACGTGAATATACAAACAAGTAACCCTCACATTGCAGAACGAAAGATGTAAAAAAAAACTTCTAGTACTTAATCTGTGTTCTCTCTGGCATGTGTTCTGCGCTATTCACGTGCAATGTAACAATTATTAGTGAAGATGACGTTATAGACTGAAAAGAACACGTGATACAATACGAAACAACAAGCAGATCACAAATAAACGAAATAAAATGGACGAAATTAATAAAGAAGAGAAATTAGGTGATGTTTGTGCACTTGGTGGAAGGTTCAAAATTGTGGGTGTTGGTTTTCAGTGAAGCTTTGCCGATGGAACACACAAGTCAAAGCAGGAAAGTAAATCAAATAAATATGAATCAACAACAAAAAAACACGAATAAGCGAGTATAAACACGCACACGCACACGCACACACACGCACACGCACACACACACGCACACACACAGTTAATAAGAAGTCCTTGAGGGGCAGAAGTGAGTCGTGACAGAACACAGAGAGGCGTGGGGGAGAGAAGCAGCTTGACGACGAGGAACAACACCAATAATTACTTGGGGACGGAGAGGGAGGCACAACGTCGACAGGGGCCAGTTGAGGCAGGGCTGCACACCCCCCGCCGCCCCCCACGCGCTGCCGGGTGAGGGAAGGCGTGACTTAACTAAGCTCGTTCACATGGAGTAAAAAACAAAATGCGCACATGGTTGATGCCCTTCTTGTATGAGGTTTGTTGCGGTGGTCATGTGGAGGTGCGGGGCTTGTTATGAGCGTGAAAAGCAGCGCCACCTGTCCCCTGCAGCGGCGGGATGCACAAGGGCGTCCTGTGAGCCTTGAGGTGTTGATCAAAAGTGCTGAGGTCAACGGGTGGACGAGCGATTATCTTTTTTTTTTTTTTTTTTACAGGAATGAATACGGACCAAAGGCTGCTACATGGAATATTAAATCGATTGAAATACTTATGAATTCCAAGAAACGGCAGCCACTACGTCGCCTTCGGGATCTACAGGTTATTTACACGTCTGTCTCTGCTTGATTGTGAAGGAAATGGAGCATGACTAACTCCGGGAAGACATTATCACGTGACCGTCATTAAGACCTTCGATAAGCTCAAGTTACGAATGAGCTGCTTTAGACTAATTCATTGATCAAGTGGAAATACAAGTACAAATAATAACTAAATTTGAATCTAAATTTTCCTTCTCCAACCAAGACACATTTTCTTAATATCACAAAAATGATGACAATGAAGCATACTTGTTCGAGGTAAACTGATGTCACAGAGGGAGAGATATAAAGCTATTACGAGATGCGGCCGTGTTTGCCTGAGGCTCAGATCATGACTGTGACTACATCCACAATATTATAACTGCTAATACGCACTTCAAGACATTATAACGCTAAGAGGAGTGCTGTCGGCTCTTTCTACAAAGCTTAGGTATCGAATAGCCCAAGATGTGAGTCACCGGTGGTGCCAGGCTGCACGTAGCTACGAGGACACAATCTTAGTCTGATAAGTAGGTGCAGCGTTATCATTTCTGTAAATCACTTCCAGCTTCACCTCATTACAATGATACATGCTTGTCAGTCTTTGACATCGACACAGTGTACCCGTGACTGATAATAATTAGCCCGCAGGTTCCTTCTCATGATACCGCCTTCCTCGCCTCAAGGTATCTCGAGGTAGTCTTCACTCTTGGGTTTATATTGTCAATTTTATGAAAAAATAATAGAAATTTATGATAATAAACTCGATGCAGAAATCAATGGTTCTTTTTAGCAGCAATGCAGCACAACCCCAGTGAACCCCATGGCTCGCCTGTCCCCACTCAGCAGTCACGAACGGTTTCATGCAACCCTCCTCTCAAAAACCGAGATAACACACCGCGAGTGTGGGCATCGCTGTGAGGTACGCGTGACGGAGCAAGTGAGTAAAAAGCTAAAGATCAAACTAATGAATCTGTGGTTTTCAGATGAATGTTTCTATCGGTGTACTACTCCGAGTAATTCATTCACCTTAAAAAATACTCAATGAAATACTGATGAAAATTTACAAGAAATATGTACAGTAATGAACGATTACTTAAATGATAATAGTATATATGCAAGACATTCTCAATAGGTATAAAGAACAGGTTGAAAGTATCATCTGACCGACAAGGAGGAAGGTTGAGTGCTTCTTTGAGTCAGAGACAGATGATAACAGAAGGGGCACTGACGTACACTGTGGTTGGCTTCTCTGTTTCTGTTGCTGTGGAGTCTGAGCGCCAGGGTCTCGTTCACAGAGCCGGCGGCATGTCTCTCTGGCGGGGCGGGGGAGGAGAGGCCCTCCCGGCTGGTGGAAGAGGACTGTAGCAAAGGTGGACGGATCAGGCTGTGACTGAACCTGCGGAGGGGAGGCGCGGAGCAGGGTAGAGGCAAGGCTTCCTCCAGCCTGTAGTGGGTTGGTCTCAGGCTTGTCCGACCTGAATGGAGATCCAGGACACTGCCGGAAGAGGACGGCTTCTCTAGCAACTTTTTAAGACAAGGTTTTGTGTCTGGTAGAGATTTGGAGAGTGTGGTGTCCTCAGGACCAGAGTCTACCGCAGAGTCCCTCCGGTGCCTCATGCCTCGCCCTCCCTCATGGGCCTCACGGCAGTAACCAACCGGCGATCCCGAAGAACCTGACCGACTGTGTTGTGAACTCTTGCTGCGCCGCTCACACTTTTCCTGCGAAGACAAGACGACGATCCAGAAGTGTTCCACATAATATATTCTGACAGTGAAGCGTTTTCACTGCCGGCGGAAAAGCAGCGTGCAGTCATGTTGTTAGGCAAGGAGCAAAGATTGGCTGTCCTGTCCACAAGGAAAGTGCACCAGGCAGGCGAACATGAAGTGTATCTGCATATCAGTAAGATATAATCTCCAGATATGGACTCTGCATGAGAATGTGAGGGATGTTTATAAGAGTAAACATGAATGTAAAGATATACACCCAAACACAACCTTATCTGGATTCATAACGATCATTTGTGGAAGCAAACTACTAATTGGAAACACGAACTACAGCATAAGAACAACCATTTGTCACTTTAGTTAATACGACAATATTTTTTTTATGAATATATTAAGAAATCTATTATGTATGTTTTAAATATCCGATTTCTTATACAATGATGTGCAACGAGGAAGAGAGTCATAGAGTTCGTTCCCTTCCGCCTCTACATACTATGCGTGTAATGAAGTCAATCTTGTAAACGGCTCAGCGGCTCTGTACTTCCACAGTCATCTTAGCTTTTCGACTGTCTGGGAGAAATTGAACATTTGCGACTTAACGGATTTAAGACTAATAATGTCTAAAGATAATGATCGGTGTGGCAGGCACTGGCAGGTTTGGTGTCCACTCCTGACTGAACTTCCCTTTTTATATCACGGGATCAAGATTGCTTCGCTGTACAGTATTAGGAAATAACAGCATGTTCCACTACTTTCTCCGGACTATGAAATGTCAAACTATATTATTCCTGACTAGAAATTACAGCCTTGAGCGTCTCTTAGCAGGTAATAAGGTGTGTGTGTGTGTGTGTGTGTGTGTGTAGAGACAGCTACGATATCACCTTCCCACTCCATTGTTGCTAATCGTATCTAAGCTCGAGATAAGAATCTTAAGTCGACTCGTGAATGCGAGGCACCGTCATTGATGTGAGACAATAACCCTCTCACCCCCCAAACCCTTTCCTCTCTCTCCACTGTTCCTCCCACTCACCAATTCAGTCCCATTTGATTGGAGAATGAGCCATTTAGTGATTTTTTCCCTACAATAATTCCAGAGTTCTCAAGTTTGATCAAAATGTGAACTTCAATTTTCATTTACAAGTCTGGTTTCAGGATTCATTCATTAGGCTTCAAGAAGATTGGTAAATTGGCAGCGTTGTGTAGGAGATACAAGATTGGAGCAAACTATAGTTACACGTCTAAGTATCGCCCACTCAGTGATTCAAATGGTGGTGTGTGTGTTCAAATTCATCACCTAATGAGTAACAGTGAACTGGGGTCTCACCATCCTCATCTGTGTGGTGACTCTCTCCACCACCTGAGCCACGCTGGTGCGGCTTCCCACGCCTTTTCTCCGCGGGTTCCTCACTAATTTCTTCTTCCTCAGCCTCACTGGTGTCACTTGACGGTCACTTTCCTCACTGCTCGAGTTGGTTTCACTGGAAAATGCAATAAGTTCACTTCCATATTCTGAAATCCACATTGATTTCGTTATGCAATGTGAGTTGGACACATCAGAGGAGGATCAGAAGGAATCTCAACTAACCTGAGGTCGATGGAGGCAGGTTCGTCAGCACTGGAACCCTTCTTGATGAGGCGCGACCACAGCTTGTTCCTGAGCTTCTCCTACACCTATGAGGAACAAAGCTTTTCAGATCCTCAGTCATACATACTCTCTGAAGAATGTTTTCTCAGACATCGCTCACTAGTGAAGCATCAGCCAAGCGTCAGCATCATGAGTACTTACCATCGAGCAGGGAGTCCACGGACAAGCGGAAGGAAACATTGGTGTTAGTGCGACGCAGCGAGATACCAATTCACTAACATACAGACACCTTATATGAAATACATACTGTTGACGTTTGATTACCTGACTATAAATTGTATAACATCAAATGCCATGGGCGGCAAAATACTGGTGTGAAAACCCCACTGTATCACTAAAAATAGATCAATAAATAGAAATAATGTACACCAACTTAGTAAGCAGCTTAGTGATAATCTCCCCTAAGTGACTGTACATTCTTCTTTCACTGTGTTTTTGCCATGGTGCTGTAACCTATATGGATCCAATAGACAGTAACAGCTAAGCGTTACACTGGAACACTACGTATGTTTGCATCAACGTTACATCAGTCATGTTCTAGAGGAGGAAGAGGAATACCAATACTGAATAAAGTGTTAAAGTTTGAACAAGACCTTGATAGGCTGAGGGTCGAAGTACTCGTAAAGGGTCTCGCAAAACTGGCGTCCCATTGAGATGAAGTCGTGGATATTGTAGTGTGTGCCGGCGCGCGGGCCCTCCGAAGCCCCACCAAATGACGCTTCCATTGTGTAGGAGTGCAAGACGCCCATCATCCACACCACCACCCGTGCTGTGCCTTCCTTGCAACGGTGCACCTTGAATTTGCAGCTCCGGAAACTAAACTGTAAAGAGCAGGATTGTGTCAGTATTAATTGCCGGTAGGAACAAAGCATAGTCAAGGAAAGTCTCTCACTTCTCAAACAAGCCTGACTTTAACCTCAATAGCTACATCTATACCAGATTAATGTACCCTGGCATATGAAGTCTTGGGGAATCAAAACTTTGTATGTTTCATAATAATACCTATAACTCCACCTATAACTCCACTCTATACAAGATAACTCAAGTATCCGTATATTTAAGACTTTATAGCCACCAAGCTCCATGATATTAATTAAAGTTATTTTCTTAGATAAAACATATATTACTTTTTTAATCAAGATAGACCTCACTATCCGTACGTGCTGCCCGTGTTAGGCTTCCACACTCACCTTGTCCCCGCCATTGTAGTGCAGCAGCAGCGGGAAGATCTGCTCCCTGAGGTGATTGTCTTGGTTGCGTCGGTTCTCACAGCCGTAGATGAAGATGTTGTGTTTGCGCGAGTGTGCGTGGAAGTCTCCGTACATGACTACGCCGTACTCGTCTATCAGTCTGTAGGAACGAACACAACGAAGGTAACACAAGTCTAACACATATGAAGAAGGCAGCCTTAATGATTTAGTACCACATGGCCCTTGACATAAAAACAAAAAAGGAAAAAAACAAAAAACAACGTGCATTTCATAGCCTATCTCGTTATTTTTTCACATCTCATAATAAATCGAGTCTGGAATCACTCATCTTTTACACCTGCAACAACCCTCGATAGTCAGCAAGAAGGACACACACAACGTGCCCTCAAGTGTTAGTTAGGTGTGTGCACTCACCTTCTCACCATAGCCTTGATGTGCCAGATTGCGGGGAACATCTCCTTCACCACCATCTTGTACTGGCGGTTGAGGTCACGTCCCACCAGCGAGCAGCGGTGGTTCCCTACTATCACACCGTCAGGATTCAACATTGGGATGATCTTGAATATAAACTGACTCCGTAGCTCCTAAGGATGAAAGGATTGTATTTGTGTGTGATTTTACGTAATTGTAGCATCACGAAAAACTCTGTGACTTTTATATATAGCTTTATGTTTTCATTTAAGCAACTTTGAGAAAAAATACCCGCACTTTTAGAAACTTTTGTATAAATTGAATTGAAATGGATAACTTTATGTAAAACTGTGTGATTCTATAAAGAATACTAGAAAAAGTAAAGAATAGTGAAGGATATCTGTACCACTCAAACAAAAAGATAGAAGTAAGTGAAGGAATTTTATACCACGGAAAGTAAAAGAAAGAAAGAAGTGAAGGATATTTGTACCACAGAAAACAAAGCTAGAAGTAAATTAAGGATATTTGTACCACGGAAACAATGAAAAAGTGAAGGATTTTACTATCACGAAAAAGTGTGTTGGGGGTGGGGGGGGGGGGGAGCGGAGTGAAAGAATTTTGATGTCACGAGAAGGTTAGGGAGGGAGAGTGAAGGATCTATGTGCTGGCAAGGATATACTCACGTGTGCCTTGGGGTTGTCTGCGGTGAGGAAATCCAGGATGCCTTTCATGATCCAAGAGGAAGGAGTCTCGCCAGGATGGACACGAGCAGACAGAACCACCGCCCTCTTTTTCTGGTAGACAAGGAAGCTTTGATGAAGATACACACACACACACACACACACACACACACACACACACACACACACACACACACACACACACACACACACACACACACACACACACACACATTCGTGCAGTTTTTCTTTTTTCTTCGCTGCTTGATTATATTGATGCTGTTTTTTTCAAGTGAAAGAATGATGGATCTAAATTTTTTTTTTCTTTTTTTTCTCTCTCTCTCTCTCTCTCTCTCTCTCTCTCTCTCTCTCTCTCTCTCTCTCTCTCTCTCTCTCTCTCTCTCTCTCTCTCTCTCTCTCTCTCTCTCTCTCTCTCTCTCTCTCTCTCTCTCTCTCTCTCTCTCTCTTTCTCTCTCTCTCTCTCTCTCTTTTTTTACTTACGTCGTTTTATTTTCTCTTAATCGATATTCATCCATCTTCCAAAATGTATTCATCAGGAAATCAACGCAAATAATACAATTTTCTAGACTCCAAGGAAGATGTGCCATTAATAATAAAATTTCTCACCAATAACTATTTCCCCCTTTGGAATGCAATGTTTTCCACAACCCCAATAATACTAATTGTGATTGTTTTTCCTTTCGTAGAAGACTGCTTCATTTCCCTCCCTGCCTTCCCTCCTATCTCCCTTTTCCACCTCTGAATATATCTTTCCTTCCTGTCTCGTCTCGGTAACTTGTCTTTCCTTCCTCCGTATCATCATGTCCCAGTTTAATCCCAGTATTCTCTCCTTGCCTTTAATCTTGCTGCCTCTCCTCTTGACTCTCCATTCCCCCCACATTTTTTATGTTTAGTTTAGTTTTTCATCCCACCTTTATTGCCTTCCTCCTCCCTGTTTTCACCACCAGTCCTCGTCCTCTTTCCTACTCTCACTTGCAGGTCCTTCTATTCTCTTCTCTTACCTTCTCCTCATCGCATTCTTAATAACCTGAATGTGTAATTATATTCTTATTTTACTTTACTCCTTGTTGTCTCGCCTCCCTGTCTATAGATTAATTAATTACTTTCCTTTGTTTATTTCCTCTGCCTTCTGTCCTTAAAATACTGACGGGACCCTTATCACCTTGGCCTACTAACCTTTATATCGTCGTCGTTGTCGTGGCTGGTGACGGTCAAGAGGTAGACAGGATTGCCGGCCAGTGAGCGACACAACACACGCTGGCGACACACACTGGCCTTGAAAGGGTCGTTCTGTAGGGGACAAGGGAAGGGAAGTTCATGAAGCATTGCGGAGGACTCTAACAATGCATAGTCTCCTTTACACAGTCGACAAAGATGGGAAAGACACGTAACTTGCTTATAAGGAATCTATGTAAAAATTTTTGTTTCAACCTGAGCCGAAGCTGAATATATTTTTTTTATCATCAAGATATCTACATGAATAAAGAAAATAAGAAAATGTCCGATAAATGACTACGACTACAATGACTATAATAGCTGCAATGCCATCTATGCCGCCTCTTTATATGCACCACAGTAAGCAGAGTAGACACAAGGCATGCTAACTTTAAAAAATACGGAGAAAATTTACAGTATATAATGTGTTGCTTCGTCCCACTGCCACTATGGTAAACACGTGTGTATGGCTGCATTGAGTCGAGCTGTGATCCAACCTTGGCCATCTAGGGCGTCGACGTCACTTGAGGGTTGACGGAAAACTTACCGATTCTTTCTACTTCGCTCCCCTCACACCATGCAGAGTTTTATATATGCACGACATTCTTCTCCGTGTGTGTGTGTGTGTGTGTGTGTGTGTGTGTGTGTGTGTGTGTGTGTGTGTGTGTGTGTGTGTGTGTGTGTGTGTGTGTGTGTGTCGCAGCCTATTACCTCGCAACCTTTCCGTCACTCTGCAATGAAAATAAGACCAATATCCAAATAATTATTACATGGACGTTGAATAAGACAAGGTAAACATACACTCGCTCTTCCCTCACAGTCTGGAATTATATTGAATGTGTGAAAACTTCTTACATCACCTGAACATAAGTAACGATTCGTATAAGTAACGTAAGGAAACGCTAACATGAAGAATATACCTATAAATGACATAACACAGTGCACGCCAACACATTTGTAGATGGTCCTATGTGTCATGTAGGTGGAAATGGCATCTCTTCCCAGTGAATAGGACGGACTAACCCCACACCCTCGTCCTCGTCCCGTCAAACAACCACCAACCACATGCATCATCCATCACATACACTGGAAGGCAAGGGACGGGAGGGAGGGAAGAGAAGGCTACCTGCTAATGATATAGAACGAGAAGGAAAGGTCGTGAGGGAGGAGGATGAGTGAGAGAGGAGAGGAAGGAGTAACAGAAAGGTTGGAAAATGGGGAATTAACTTCTTGTTTTGTGTGGGAAATGGAGAGAGAGAGAAAAAAAGAAGAGAATAAGAGTATCTATCATATTTAACAACACAGTCTCTAATGACACAACAATCCTTTATCCGGACAGCACTGCGTCACCTCATCCAACTCTCCTTCTGCTGCGGGTTGTGAGGGAATATGGATGAGGCGCCCATGCATGTTTTAATCCATCTGCATAAATGTAGAATCATGTCAGCGGTGGGTGATGACAGATAGCCTCGGAGACTCACCGCGGCCTTGGAAGAAGAAATGTGATGTCCGTTGTATCGTCAGTGTTTTGGTGTTATGAAAAAGACTGGTTCTCTTCTTTTTTTTCTTCCTATTGTACTTCTATATATTTGATTATATATATATACACCGTACACTTGAATTTATATTACCCTGCGAAATGTAAAACTTGGAATACATTACTTTTTAAGAGCAGAATATATAAAGTTAAGCTTAATACTCATAGATTACAAATTTCTGGTTGTTTCCTCAGCATGTAAAAGTTGTGCTACAAGTTTATTATATTATTGTGTCGATAGTTTTAATTAACAAAATCGGGATTGAGTCTGCTGTGAAATAACATTGAACTTCGTCAGTATACACTTGAATTTCTGAAGCTATTGTTAAAATTAAAAATGGTTTCTTAATGGTGTAAATATTGCTACCATTACTTTGCCCTTACATGGCAGCCGAGCGATCGTCAAACTATTCTTTCTTTGTGTAGGAAGCAGAACATGATAATCCCGCATGAGGTGAGATGACCCGAGCCTATACGCAGCAGATGAAGGGGATGAAACCAAAGAAACAACGTCGTAAGGCACAGGACGGGAGTCAATACCCAAGAAACACTATAATAAAAAAAACCTGCACCAACCTCAGACTGCGGACTACGTTATCCTAAAAACAACCTTCAAATACAACCTACAACGTCAAAATATAACTCGTATCCTCGCTTTCTCACAAAATAATTGTGAAATCCATCATGGGAGCAAACAAAAAAAAAAACCAGAGGACGTTTCCCAGCTTCTTACCTTGCCATAACCACGCCCATTTGTTGACATTCGTGCCAATTCCCCTGTGCGGACCAAAAGCATACTGCGGTGGGGCGGAGAGGGGCGCAGAGAGGGGCGCAGAGAGTAGTAGAAGGGACATCGCCATACTGCAATGACTGGCGGGGATACAGAAGGGTTTGGGGCGGGGCTGGATCACACCTTACCTGTATAGTGAGTAGGTGTTCCTGCAGGTCAGAGAAGGAGTAGGGGTAGCAGTGGGCCAAATACACTGTGTCGCGGTCGTGAGGGAAGGTGACGTTGAAGCTGAGTGTGTAGGATGGCGCGTCGTCTTCCCCGTCGTCGTCACTGTCGTAGCAGGTGGCGTCGTTGCTGCTGAAGGAAAGTTTTGTTTTTTAAGGCATCGTCGTCGTTGTCGTCGATGCCTAAATTGTGTGATGTTTAACGTGCTATGGTTGTCGTTGTTGTATTGGGAAGGAACGACGTTAAATATTTGTTTTGTTATAGTAAAGAAAGAGAGAGTGCGAGAGAGACAAAAAAAATAAAGTGAGTAACCACGTGTTATATTATAGTTGACTGAATCTTTATCACGTCACTCATGAAAACATGGAGTCCGCTTGGTGTTTCCTGGAAGGCAAGAAATGTTCCTGAGATGACCGTTTTACAGCGTGGCGTGTTGGTCCGCCTGGCAATTTGTTCTTCTTATCATAAAAGGAGAGAAAACGTACCAGGCTGGACTGCAGTTCCGGCCAAACGTTTCTCTTCTCTCTCTCTCTCTCTCTCTCTCTCTCTCTCTCTCTCTCTCTCTCTCTCTCTCTCTCTCTCTCTCTCTCTCTCTCTCTCTCTCTCTCTCTCTCTCTCTCTCTCTCTCTCTCTCTCTCTCTCTCTCTCTCTCTCTCTCTCTCTCTCTCTCTCTCTCTCTCTCTCTCTCTCTCTCTCTCTCTCTCTCTCTCTCTCTCTCTCTCTCTCTCTCTCTCTCTCTCTCTCTCTCTCTGTTTTATTTGTTTCTGCGATAAGGCTTAGTGGCTTAGTTTTTGTACCTAAAATGGACTCCCTTCTCATGCTCGTGTAATATTGAACTTTGTAAAAAAATATATACACATTTTTCTAGGATTATAATTTAGCAACTCTTTCAGTCGGTGATATGAAGTGTTGGTGCAGGCCCGTGAGGACGCCTGTGCTCAGAGAATAATAAAATATCATAGCAGCGAGACTAAGTCCTTAAAAGCCTTGGTGGGCGGCGACTTATCAGTCACACAAACGAGCGATGTTGGTGGTCGATGACATTGTGTACGACATGGTGGTTAAAGAGGGTGCATGGATTGAAGGTGTGTGTCCGTGGAGTTAAACAGTCGAGACCTGTTCTTATGTCGTCAAGGACCAACTAACTCAAAAAGAGTCACCAATCTTCTGTCCCCTTCCTACTTTTCCTCCTAGGACTCTTCTCTTCCCTCTCCTCTCCCTCGCTCCTGGGACACTCAAACAACCACGCTCATGACCAACTCTGCATCACTCCTGAAACTCACGTGTTCATGCTCACATATATTGTTTCCGGGAATATCCTTAACCACACATTATTCCATCCAGAACAAGTGGAGTTCTAAGAGGCGTATAGAAGCACGCCGCGCCCCAGCCTACGTCATGTTTTTTAGTCCTGTGAATGATTTTTCTTCGAAGACGCCGCGGAGGGATTGATCAGCTGACTTCGTGGTATTTATGTCTGCTCTCGAGGCCACGGCAACGTTTTCTGAGGAAATCTAAACCACGTAGTTCTCTTTCTATTCTTGGTTCAACATACAATCGCATTAACATCTGTCATCAAAATTATAATAACCTTCCTGAAATCCTTTTGCAAACAACAATTAAGAGTTATTTCTGCATTGATGGCTGAGCCTGTCAGAGCGACTCAGCGGCACTCGGTGGCACGCGCGGCAGGTGCCTTGACGGATCGATCAGGCCGTCTGGCCCCCAGACTGGAGGTAGGGGAGGGTTGACGACGGGTGGGAGGGAGCAGAGCACTGTTCTAGGAAACAAACACTGTGCTTAACACAACCTTACGGATGTATCTAATTTGATGCAAGTCAGAATTGTTACAATGTCAAGGATGCTACGAGGTGTGACTCTGCCAAATTGACTTTGTCCCACACCGTGTCATGGGGCGCGACAACGTCCTTGTCCTAGGCCAAGGTCCCGAGAATGGGAAAACAGGGGTCGTGTAGTCCAGGCCGGATGGTCGAACCTCAACTTCTCGCTGAACGGAATTCCTGATTTAATTTGACTGGACGCGGGTGTGACTCACACTGGGGTGCGGGGGCTGGGCGCCAACTTGATCAACGGCGAGTATAGTATTCCTTGGGGAGAGAAAGGACCTGCCTGCGTGCTGACTCATCATAAGGATGTTTTCCAGGTAAACATAATATGACTGACACAGGCAGCAATGACACTCACCTGTCGTGATTCTTGAAGTAGACGATGTTGGTAGCGCATCGCCGCCATCCCACACCGTGCAGATCACCTTCCTTGCGAGAGTACATGAGAGGACGCATCCCGTGGTTGTAGAGGCTGTCACCCTTCGTCAGGTTCACAATTGAAAACCTGAGACAAGGACAGGTTTGAGATGACACACCATCAAGGTGAGCTCTAAAAAAGTTGCATAATCAATGATGTTATTATGCAGATGCCATCACTCTTGGAAACTCTAGGGATATACGAAACGAGTACATGATCACAAAGAAAAGCAAGGAAAGTGACGGGCTTAGCCATAAAACCATATCAGCAAAACTAGACGGCAGTGAAGGTGGTGGTGAGGCTGCTCATCGCCGCCTTGCGTAGCTGTGCGAACACAAAACAAAGGGAGAGACAAAAAAACATCTGGAAAGAAGACGAAGGGGAGTATGTGGTAATACGGTCAGAAGCAATTAAGGAAGTTTGCTTTGAGTTAATAAAGTGAGTCAAAAAAGAGGATCCACACGTGTGCTGCTGCTACTACTACTGCTGCTGCTGCTGCTGCTGCTGCTGCTGCTGCTGCGAGGCTGTGACTTAGTGAAGGAAGAAGAGGCGGTGTGAGGCTGGGCATGCGCAGGACATAGCTTCGTGAAGGATACGTGATAGAAGGGCAAATGATAAGGCAGGAACAGACTTAGAGATAATGAAAGTGAGAGACTAAAGTTAGAAAGATAGTGATAGAAAAAAAAACGTTGGTGCTCAGACAGGTATCGGTGTCACCTGTAGGTAATGTCCTTCCGGGTGTTGGATACGGCGAAGTAGAACCACTGGGTGTGTCTCGAGGTGTACATGTCCGCTCGCAGGTGTAGCTCGTAGTAGCACTCGGACACCTGCACGGCCTGGAGGCACACACAGCGGCGGTGTCACCACGGCCCTCACACTCACGCCCATAGACGCCCCGCTGCCTCCCTCACTACAGACTACCTACTCGAACACTTCCGACGAGCCTAATATTCATATATGTATATATATATATATATATATATATATATATATATATATATATATATATATATATATATATATATATATATCCAGGTTTTTTTTATCTGTGTTGTATTGTTATATAGTTATAAGTACCTAGTGTTTTCCTACCCTTGATTGTGTTGTAATTCCCTCTCCTTTCTTGTGTAAAAGGAAAGGGTAAGATATACAAAAGTAAATAATCTGCTTCCTCCCAGCAGCCAGCTATCACTTTTCTCCGCAGCAATAAGTGAAGCATCACCATCTTATATTTCCTACAACTGAGTGAGGCAGGCCGTCCCCTGCCTCACTCCATGACGTGGCTCACAGCATTCAAGTGAAGGGGAAGGCGGGGAACACCAGCACGGGGGAACAACCTGACCAGAGGGAGGTGGCCCACACACTAATAGCCGGGTGTTAAGAGGGGAAGAGACACATACAGAAGGGAGCTGTTTTGCCAAGGGAGAGTTATCTTGCCTGGATGGGGAGGTAAGAGGGAGGAGCAATCATGAACATAGGTGTTACTTCCCTTAAAGAAGAGAACACATGGCAGTTGACAAGCCATGGAAAGAGGGGGAGGGAGAGGGGGAGGGGAGGGAGAGGGGGAGGGAGAGGGGGAGGGGAGGGGGAGGAGGAGGAAGGGGAGGAAGAGGAGGAGGAGGAGGAGGAGGAGGAGGAAGGGGAGGAAGAGGAGGAGGAGGAGGAGGAGGAGGAAGAGGAAGGGGAGAAGGAGAAGAGCAAACAAAGGCGCTGCCAAGAGTTACCTTGCCCAAGTTGCCACACTCGAAGCGGGACTCGAACTGCAGAGTGGTGTCATTCTCGTCCTCCAGCGCCGGCCGGACTTCCTCGTTCAAGTACTTGTTTCCGCCGACACATGACCGGGAGAACTGCGGGCGAGGTAGAAAAAAAAAGACACTCGTGACAGCGCAACAGCTACTGCATGAGACAAAGAAAAAATAACCAGTTCACCACATGAGAGAATGTCACGCTAAACATGCAAAGTGTCGAGACAACTATCTTATCATCCTGGTATTTGCTACAATAACTAAGTGCACAAATACATTTCGTTCAGTATTTCATTATAGTATTGCTTCAGCGTAGAAATTACCTTTGTTACTGACTTCAGACTACAATGCAGAATGTCTACAGAACATAACGCGTCTTCCCTCACACAAAAGTTAAAAGTATAACCGGAAAGTTGGGTATATAATTATGTCCCTCTTCTATCCTGTGTTATTGTGCGGGGATACAAGGGAGACTCACGTAGTTGACGGAGCTGGTGGGGTAGTACTGGTAAACGACGTGCCCCATCTCGTCCCCGACAGGCTGAGGACGCAGCTCGGTGCCCGTTGGCTCGTAAAACTCCTCGGGGTACACCGGCCAGTCCTCCAAGTGATGAACCTTCTCCTCGATTACCTGCAAGAAAGAATGAAGCATTTCGCCTATTACACCTGCATATCATTATTATGCTCCTCCTCGTTTGTCTTCCTTTCCTCTTCCTCATCCTCCTTCTGGCAAATGAACTTTAGAAAAATGTCACGTACTCCGCATTGGAAATAATAACCCTCAATTAATTATTCAATGGATAAAGTTCAACTCAAAAACGTAGTTAAAGAGAAAAAAATACTTGATGTAATAGTCTCGACTGACTTCAAACCGAGCCTTCAATGCACCGAAGTAGTTGAAACTGCTAATAAATTAGACAGTTTTATTGGAAGAGCTTTCGAATTCAAATCAGAAAAAATCATACTAGTCCTGTATAACTCGCTTGTGCATCCCCACCTGGAGTACTGCGTACAGTTCTGGTCATCTTACTATAGTAAAGACATTAATACATTAGATAAAATTCAAAGTAAAATAACCAAAAGGATTCCAAGACTGCGCAGTAAACCATACGACGAACGCCTTAAAGCTTACGAAACGCAGACTGAGAGGAGACTTTCTAACAGTATTCAAAATATTCAAAGGATTCACAAATTTGAAGCCGGACGACTACTTTACTATCGACCGTTCATGTATCACCCGCAATATTAGCTTCAAAATATTCAACAAACGCTTTATAACTAACGAAGCCAAGTACTTTTTCACCAATCAAGTCGTAAATATATGGAAAAAAACATTGCTAACTCGAGCACAATAGAAACTTTCAAAAATCGTCTCGACAAATATCTTGAATGTAATCCCTGGCTGACAATGTTCGTTTCAGAATAACTTAGACGTTTCTGTAGTTAGGGGGCCTCCAATCGTAGTTTTGTCATCAAATCATCAACTGGTTCACAACTACATACCACCCTCCCTGCACGACACAGATAGCCTCGAGTGAACGGTCACCATTACTACTCAAGATCTGTGCCGGGCTTAAGACAGGTAAAGGCCCAGCTAATTAGTGACCATCTTCGCGAGTTAAGGTACCAGGGGTCACTGCTACAGGGGATGACTTTAATGTACGGCGTCCTGTAAAGGAAAGTACATTTCCACAGTGGATTGTACGGAGCTGGGGCCTGATTGACTGCTGCCTTCCTTAAAAGCGCCAGGCAAGGCTACCGCACCACCCTAAGTCTTCCTCATTGTGTCTACACCTACACTACAATATACTATGCCAACGCGCACAGATAGCCCTGAGTTAACGGTCACCACTACTATTCTCGACCTGCGACGGGTTGGTAACCATCTTCGGGATTTAAGGTACCAGGGATCACTCCTACAGTGGGTGACAATAGTGCACAGCGTCCTGCATAGGAAAGTGCACCACACAGTGGAATGAACGGAGCTGGGGCCTGATTGACTGCTGACTTCCTTAAAAGAACCAGGCAAGGCCGCCGCACAACCCCTAGTTATCTACACTGTGCTCACACCTACACTATACACACACCCCATAACCATCAAGACAAACAGTCACAGTCAATATGTATAATCTCTCTCTCTCTCTCTCTCTCTCTCTCTCTCTCTCTCTCTCTCTCTCTCTCTCTCTCTCTCTCTCTCTCTCTCTCTCTCTCTCTCTCTCTCTCTCTCACACACACACAACAAAAAATCCCACATCTCTTTATGCAGTTAGGTAATTAAAACGCGATGTCTTCTAATCATCTCGTAATTAGTGTACAATAAATCATCGATGTGGTTTTCTTGTCCCTTTTTTTATGACCTGTCTGGTACGAAAAACGCCATCAGTCTAGAAATTTGAGTTGAAAAAAATACGCCTCAGCTGACCACGAGGTTCTGTTTGCTTCTGTTTGCTTCTGTTTGTTTCTATATGGTCCTGCGATACCCGGCTCGGTGCTAATCACACGTGGTCCCAGATTAACAAAGAGAAATAAGAGAAAAGTGCAATTACCTGTATATCTTCTCCCCCACCATCAGGTAAAGTAGGACACGGCAAAA